>CM076578.1:949686642-949806642 GCA_034641835.2 Pinus albicaulis
TCTTTAGGGTAAACTGCTTGGGTGGTTGGTTTTCGTATATCCCTCTCAGGGCTTTCCGGTGCCCGAGGCAGACAGTCAGATTAGCTATGATGTTCACAAAGATGGCATGAGCATGTTCATATTAGCCTGAAATAACTTGAAAGAATACAACAGAGAATTACCTCTTTGACAACTTTAGAATCCTTTGGAGAGTGCTACGCAGCAAAGCAAGAGTCCTTCCTCCACCGGCTCCAAATCTGAATCCTGCAATCAGTCAAAGCACCCGCGTAACTTCTGATATAACAAGTATTCTATCAATTAAATCAACAATAAACGTCTAGATTATACACATCTGAGCCATTCATATCATACTAAACAAATATTGAAATAACAATATAACATTAAGCATCGAATGGAGAAAACGAACATAGTTCTATTGATTTTGAAAGAAGGAGGATTACAACCATCGGTTGTACCAAGCCCTCCTCAGTCTCCCAATCTCTCTTCTCTACCAAGTGAAGAAGTCCAAGCCAACAAGCTCTCTAGGAGCCTCTTTGACTCTTGGCCTTCACAATGTCACACTATTCTCTATTCCACAAGTATGCAAGAAATTTTGAGCGATCCTTCGACCTCTAATTAAGAGCCTTCAACTCCTTCTTATAGGAGAGGGAGAAAGCCATTGTTGCCCTTCTCTTTCCACTAGTTTGGAATGGAAAAGGCTTAGATGTTTCCTTGATCTCCATGCTTTTGCCTCTCTTGGAGTTCAGTCTTCTATGGCAATGACCAATAATGAATTGGTGCTTCTGCAGTTTCCTCTGTGCACTGACTCCTTCGTGAGGGAAAGTCGGAGATTCAAATCTTTCTCCGCGCTCTTTTCCCAATTCAAACTTAAAACACGGGTAACGCGACCTTTTAGTGTAAACAGAGCGTTGCCCTAGCCACTAACGCGGCTAATGTATTTCTTTCCTGCGTTATAACGCCCTTGTTCTGTTCTATGTATGCGTTACCCTGACAGAAATAGGTTTAATTTAGGTCTTTGTACTTCTTCCATATTTGTCTTCCCCTCTGAGCTGATGAGGAGGTATTTTGACCTGTAACAGATGCCCCCTAAAGTGTGAGGTCAGAGACGAAGACGATGGCCGAAATAATTTATAATTTGTAGAGAGAGAGAGATTGAAAGACTGAGGAAAACCTGAAACAACAACATATGTCAGAAAATATAGTATTTGCCAAGAGTCGGGCATGTCCCATGCTCAGTAGCTTTAAACAACATGATTTCTCTAGAATAGAGATATGAAGAATGTATCCACCAATAGGCACAATGTGGAAGTGTCTGTCATAATAGGATCAGGTTGAAGAAGCTGTCTCCATAAACAATATCGCAGCTTGGGGAAGGGAACACAACTTTAATGGTGTAGCCGTTGCCCCAAGGTCTTGACCGCCGATTCACTTAAACTGCATATTTCTCAACATGTGAATGAGGGAGTTATCGTCGAACATGTGAGAAATCGTCTGATTACCAGTCAATAATGAAAACTGTTAACAGACGCGAAGGTGGCCACTGATAATGATGATGGTCCCTAAGATGCCCAGTACAATCTAGCGAGTGTGAATAAAAGGAGTTGAAGTCGAACACTCGTAGAATCATTCAACCGAGAGCCAATGATGAAGACTCTTGATCAAACACAAGACTACCTGCCACTGATGTCTGCAAGTATCTGGGTACTGATGTGTTTCTGGATCAACTTCCTAGATAAGGTGTTGAAGTCGATAGGAAGTGATCTGTTGAGAGGTAGGCACTGAGGTGTCCTACATCAGTCAACACGAAACGGAAACCAACTGATTTTGTTTATGATTTGAGATAAGGAAGAGTAAATGGGAACGTCAGATGACAAATAATTTCTAGCATAATGAACGGTTTGGTTGATAACAGGAGCAGTAGATAGCGAGATCTGCTTGAATAATAGAAGGCACTCTAGCAGGGTACTAGGCAGCTGAAGCGTGTTGAACACCAAAGAGTGTGTTAGGATTTTATCGGTGCAGGGACACTGGGAAATGAAGGCTAATACTCATAGATGGTAGGGTTCGGCTAACTGCAAAAGAGTTTTCTGGGAAGTGCCATGTTCAAGAATTTTGCTGCCAAATCGACCTTTTTGAAAATGTAACAGAGGTAATATCCATTTTGTCCAAATTTTTCCCCGTCTGATTAAGTTTAACGAGTCCAGACGAGTAAACTCGGTGAATTTTTCATGTTTAGAGAGTCCGAAAAATGTCAGGAAAGACAACTCTGTGCCCCATCTGATTAGGTTTAACGAGTCCAGATGAGCAAACTCGGTGAATTTTTCATGTTTAGAGAGTCTGAAAAATGTCATAAAAGACAACTCCATGTCCTGTCTGATTAGGTTTAACGAGTCCAGACGAGAAAACTCGATGAATTTTTCATGTTTAGGGAGTCTGAAAAATGTCGTAAAAGACGGCTCCATTGGGGTACCTTTGTCATGTCTTGATAACCGGGCACGGCAAAGGGGTAATAGTAAGCCCGAAACAGTTCATTTTCCGTTAGTTAGTCCATCGAATCCGGAAAAGTGAGAAATCTATGTTCAATGGGCGTCTACCTCATTTTGTTATGAGTACGAGGAGACGAAGTAAACTCAATATTCTTTGTGAAATTTTAACGAGTCCAACAAAGAAAACTCGGTACCTCCGTGAAATTTTAACGAGTCACGCGGAGAAAACTCGATACCTCCGTGAAATTTTAACGAGTCACACGGAGAAAACTCGATACCTTCGTGAAATTTTAACGAGTCACACGGAGAAAACTCGATACACTTTTTCTGTTTAAAGAGCTTTGAAAAAGAGGAAAAGAATGGCTCCTTGTTCTTTGTCTCAGTAGTTTAACGAGGCTGACAAAGGTGACTCGGGATTTTTTCGGTTTTATGAGCGAGAAAAATATGCCTAAAAAGAATGCTCAGAGCTTCATGGTTTGGACGAGTCTGAAGAAGAAAACTCTAGGTTTTCGGATTAACGAACAAGAAAAGACCATAAAAAGAACGCTCGATGCCAACTTCGTGTAAGTTTAACGAGTCCGAAGAAGAGAGCTCGAGGTTTTTCGGATTAACGAGCAAGAAAAATACCGTAAAAAGAATTCTCGGTGCCAACTTCGTGTAAGTTTAACGAGTCCGAAGAAGAGAACTCGAGGTTTTTCGGATTAACGAGCAAGAAAAATACCGTAAAAAGAATGCTCGGAATTTCTTGATCTCTTTCTCGTCAATAGAAGGATCTATGTCGGGAATTTTCTTGTGAGACCAAGAAAACACATCACGGAATTCTTTGAAAATGGATGTGAAGCGTGCAATTTCCTCAGGATTGCAATCTTCTCCAATCTGAATATTTTCCACGATACCCGTTTTGACCGAGATATCAATGAGCAGTGTCTTGGAAAGATTACCCATGTTCCCTTCTGAATCGATAGTGTGGATAGTCGTATAAGAGGAGGGAACTATCTCAGGTTGGTCAAAAGACGGGATTTCAGTTATTATCGCCTCTGAACCAATCGTCGAAGTGCGATGGTGAAACTCTCCCCAAGGTCGTTCTTCTAATGACATGATCTCTTGAATAGCTTCGTCTGTAGGCCAGACTTCATTGAGGAGATCCTTAGAGAGAACTGTTATGGGAGAGAGGTTTGTACCTATGGTCGAAACCATATCGGTGGAGGGTTCAGATGTGCTTTGGATGGCTTGATAAGCCAACTCAACCGGCAAAAGCGGCATCTGATCTCCATAAGAGTCAATATCTGAAGGTGCCGGAATGATCCATGGGTCGATAGAGCCATCCGAAGAGGTGGATATCATTGCAACCGTGTTTGGGATCTGAGGCGGCGGAAGAGGAAAACAACCCAGTAGGGAAGATGCCTTCAGAAGACCGGTACCGATATTGACGTAAGAGTCAGGGACACCTCCTATTAAGGGTACAGAGCTACTTGGTAAAGTGGAATAATCAGGGGTGCAGAAGGATAGCTGATCGACCGTGACTATTTTCCCATCCAATGGAAATAGGATGAGTCAGAAGACCGAAGACACGATGGAGGTCATAGCATAAGACCAACTGTGACCGAGCAATAGATTATAGTCGAGATGACGCTCTATGACTTCAACGTCCACGTTTACCGTTTTCCCACCAAGAGTGACAGGAAAGCTAGCAAGGTATCCTTTGGGTAGGAACGTGTGGCCATCGAAAGCTTTCAGGGAATTCGATGGCGGGGTTAGAGTAGGAGAACCTAAATTCAGCCAGCAAGCTTGTGACATAACGCAGGTCAAAGCACCTTCGTCTATGACAGTGCTATGGATGGGTCTCCCTTTCGACACAACCTGCACCTGGAATGCGAGTTGATGCGAGAGGCGAGGTTTAGCCTTTTCCATATCAAAGACTGCTAGCATGGAATCCCGGGGATCTATTCCGCCAATGGCCGAAAGCAAGGCTTTCCTTTGTGCTGGACAGGTTTGTAATACTTCAAGTGCAGACATGGCTGACGGTGCCTGCGCCAAATCTTCTACAATATTGTAGTTTTGGGCTGCACGTGCAGAGGTATTATGAGTCGTGCATCGAAGTGTCCCTTTTGGGGGACGAATTACAGGTTCAACATTAGGCCTTTCGATATGCAAATCGTTAGGCGGCGGCGGATTGGAACTAGTTCCAGGTTCTTGAGCATCTATGGTAGGGGCTCCATAAAGCTTGGCGCGAGTTTGGAGGTCAATACTCTCGATGCCATAAATGGCAGATGGTCCTTCACCGGAAGGATTCGAACCACCATTGCCCCGTTGATGGGGTTGTGGCGGGTTGTCAACCATATGTTGATGTTGCTGCTGTTGATTGGGGAAAGGATTGTGAAGAACGATAGGTGTTCTCCCAGAATCCTTGTTAGCAATAAAATCAGTGCATTCCTGCAACCGAGGACATTTGTATGTCAAGTGGTCCTCCGCACAAATTTTACAAGGGAATCTCATGGGTTTATCCTTTCCTTTTTCGTTTGCAGCATTTTTCTGATTGGAGTTATTCTGATTATTCGACTGCTCTTCCGAAGAAGATGTTTTCTTCTTATTCTTCCTATTTTTCCCGTTGGGTTTTTGTGAGGTTTGCACCGAATTTACCTCAGCGGAAGGGAGAGGAGTCGTTTGATGGGGGGCGGTGGTAGCCGAGGATGGCTGAGAGGTTTGCCCCCGAGACTGATTGGTGGCTACACCAGAGATTGCGCCAACGAGACCATCGGCATGAGCTCCGGCTTTCTTAGTAGCCGGAGGGTTCGGGTTACCAGGGGCATGGGGGAGCAGATCGTAAAGCGTGCCAGATTGTGAATAGATCAAATCCAGGTGCTGGGCACGACGAATACATTGATCTTCTGTCACTGCACCAGAAAGGCCAATGTCTTTAGAGATATGGGGTAAAAGAGACTTGCAAAACCAATTTGCCAAGAGATGGTCCAGTATTGGCGCTTTGACAAGCCTCCTCCTACGTCTCCATTCATGAATATGGTCGGAGATGTGGGTGGCGGTGTCTTGGCGCAGTGATGTTAACAATTCTGTGCCGGTTTCCACTCTAATTGGTAGTTGAAAGTTCTTTAAGAACTCCGTCGCTAAAGCGCCAAACGTATTGATGGTGACGCGTGGTAATTCAATGTACCACTTGGCGGCATTGCCTATAAGGGTGCGGGAAAACAGTCGAAGGCGGACACTATCATCTACCATGGAATTGGATATGGACCACAAATGAAAGGTAGTGATGTGTGCGGCTGGGTCATCCCCATGCTTCCCGTCGAACTTTGGGATATCTGAAGGAATCTTATGCGGTATAGGAGGCCAAAGCGAGTTGTGAGGCCAAAGGGCTCGGGTTCACCAAGGTTCAATCTTTCCTCTAAGGTGAGAGGAGGTAGACCTTGTTGTCGTCTAGACTGACGGCGTGGGTCAGGGGACGCCACGGTGACCGGTTTAATTTTAACAAATTTTATTTTAAAATGTGATATATTATGAAGTCTCAAGTGACAGTAACCACACACTTACTAAAAAGAAAAAAGACTCGCTAAAATCAATCAACAAGCAGCCAGTATAGGGTGCCCTGTCTGAGTACTACCGTTCACTGGTGATGAAATCCAGTCTCACAATAGCATACAGAGAGGGTTGGTCGAAAGTACAGTTACAGTTACTCTAGAGCTTCGCCCGAACCCGAGACGATAAGTGTAAGCACTCTCGTGAAGACGAGTACCCTCCTAAAGACTGAAGACAGAGTAGGTCCGTCTGTTTCAGGTACCAGGACAGCCCGTCCCAGTCACCTTGTGTAAGTCCCTAAAAGTATAGCCACTAAGGATACCTCAAATCATAGACACTATCAGGGGGGTCCACAGTCAAGGATAGTGTGCTATATGGGCAGAATACCTAGATCCCCGATCTAGTTTCGACATCCCCGAAGGGAACCCCAATATATAACACACCCACAGGATGCAGTCGAAGGCGGGCTACCTTCTAGTGCACCCAAGTGTTGTCTCGCGCTGACACAATGGCTAGGGCGCTGAGCTCCGGTAAAGGAACGGTCCCAATAATGTGAGTGCAGCAGGATTTCACTCTTTAATGACTCTAGTTTTCAAGTTTTGAGATCTTGGGTAGTTTTCTCACTGTCATAACCCAAGATCCTAGCCTAAACTACTGTTTTTGTGAGCTCAAAAAGAGTTATTAGATTGATTTTATTATCGCTTTGTTTTTAGTGTACTTTGTTATTAGTCTGGCGGAGGGGAAATGGACGTATGAAGTATAGTGAGACGCTGACTCAATAAACCATGCAAAACATGCTCTAGATATTAACTTCAATGAACAATGTTTCTACAAGGAGAGGTTTCTTTATCAATAATCCATGCACCAACATGTAAATAACACAGCTCAACTTTTAAGATTCAGCTTTCTATCTACCTCTTTTAACAGTCTGTGAATCAAACTTTTCAGAATAAAATCATCTAAATGCAGAAAAATAAAAAAAAATTCTCTTTTTTTAAAAAAGTAAATGCTTTGCACACTTAACTAAATAAGAGAAACAAATAATCAACGCCAGTTTAGCAGACAAGCACAGGGATTCGGTCTGTGAAAGGTACTGGTGGCCAAAAAACTCCACAGCTAAAACACAGTCACGGTAGTGAACAACAGGGTTTTTTGGCTGGGTAACGCTCTGTCTGTGAGAAAATACAGCGTTATAACGCACTGTATTTAAGCCTAGACTGCGTTATAACGCACTGGATACACTGCAGAGGTCACGTTAACCAGGGAAAAGCTCTTCAGTTGGCCAGACAGGCACAGGATCGAGCTCTGCAAGTGATTGGTATGTCTACAGGGCATCAAAAAATGGTCGGAAGGATACAAAACAGAGGAGAGAAGAAATGAGGGGAAAAATAGCCCGGAAACTATGGGGAACAAGTCACCAGAGATTCTGGGTTCGATCCCCAGCGGAGTCACCAATTCTGCTTTAGGGTAAACTGCTTGGGTGGTTGGTTTTCGTATATCCCTCTCAGGGCTTTCCGGTGCCCGAGGCAGACAGTCAGATTAGCTATGCTGTTCACAAAGATGGCATGAGCATGTTCATATTAGCTTGAAATAACTTGAAAGAATACAATAGAGAATTACCTCTTTGACAACTTTAGAATCCTTTGGAGAGCGCTACGCAGCAAAGCAAGATTCCTTCTTCACCGGCTCCAAATCTGAGTCCTGCAATCAGTCAAAGCACCCGCGTAATTTCTAATATAACAAGTATTCTATCAATTAAATCAATAATAAACATCTAGATTATACACATATGAGCCATTCATATCATACTAAACAAATATTGAAACAACAATATAACATTAAGCATCGAATGGACAAAACGAACATAGTTCTATTGATTTTGAAAGAAGGAGGATTACAACCATCAGTTGTACCAAGCCCTCCTCAGTCTCCCAATCTCTCTTCTCTCTCTAGTGAAGAAGTCCAAGTCAACAAGCTCTCTAGGAGCCTCTTTGACTCTTGGCCTTCACAATGTCACACTATTCTCTATCCCACAAGTATACAAGAACCTTGAGCAATCCTTCGACCTTCAATTAAGAGCCTTCAGCTCCTTCTTATAGGAGAGGGAGAAGGCCATTGTTGCCCTTCTCTTTCCACTAGTTTGGAATGGAAAAGGCTTAGATGTTTCCTTGATCTCCATGCTTTTGCTTCTCTTGGAGTTCAGTCTTCTATGGCAATGACCAATAATGAACTGGTGCTTCTGCAGTTTCCTTTGTGCACTGACTCCTTCGTGAGGGAAAGTCGGAGATTCAAATCTTTCTCCGCGCTCTTTTCCCAATTCAAAATTAAAACACGGGTAACGCGACCTTTTAGTGTAAACAGAGCGTTGCCCTAGCCACTAATGCGGCTAATGTATTTCTTGCCTGCGTTATAATGCCCTTGTTCTGTTCTATGTATGCGTTACCCTGGCAGAAATAGGTTTAATTTAGGTCTTTGTACTTCTTCCATATTTGTCTTCCCCTCTGAGCTGATGAGGAGATATTTTGATCTGTAACAATATCTCGATTGAAATTGCTCTTGAGCTAGTATTACTTATTTCTAGCGCATAACCGAGTAATGTTATAACTCTGAATGGATTACTAATAGTCAGTATGGTGGAGCAATTACTCCTCATATTATTTTTTCAACTCATGCTATACTTGTTATGAATTAAGTTGATCACGTTAGAGTAATATGAGCAATTTATAGATCTTGAAACCATATAGAAGTAATTTACCAACTTACTACTACGAGCTAGATGAAATCAAGAGCTAGCCAGTATTTATGGCTATCACGATGCTTGAGTAATGGTAAGAATTAGGTACGACTACTAGGAAAAATTGTATTATTCATGGATAAGTAGCTCGGACTCGAAGCATTAACGTTAGATACATTATTCCAAATTAACCCTGCTAAGTTCATCTATATGGGTCCATTAGGCTAGTGGTCCTATGTACTAGGGTCTGTAAATAAAGCGAGGAGTAATATGTAACTGAATGTATATTATTCATGGTATGCTGAATCCATTTTTCTATGGATTCTATTAGCATATATGATTTCCTGTAATACAGTAGTATGCTCACAGCAGTACGGCTGTACTCTAGCAAGAGGTATGCCCGATAGCTTAATAATGGAATGACTAGTACTTTATAGCTGTATTAGTCAAGGTAATCGATAAAACATGTTGACTACTAGCATGTAATTAGTAGCTAGGCATTTTAGTTGGAGTAATGAAAAAGCTCTAGCATCTCTAGGCGTCTGAGCCGATTTATACACACCCTGGTACTTTTTATCACTTATTTTGTTCAATTAATGGTACCAATTATCTAATTCTTAGTGGTAGCTCATGAAATACTCTTAGTGATGAGTACACACTAGATTTACCATTACAGATAATACATTCCTATCCATTATGAGAAGAACCAGGTGCAATGAGCTTGTAAGTGCATTAGTATACGACGTTGTCCTGTAAATCACACCTTATTAATGCTTATCGTTGTGCAGGTTAGAATTTACACAAGCAAGTTGTATTATCAAACTAATCTGGATATATCATGGCTAATATGGGAATAGCATCAAACATATTGATTACGAACTTAGTCAATGTGACCTGCTTAACATACCATAGATACAAGGTTTATTCTATAGCTCTATTACCATGTGGATTGCTTATGGTTAGACTCAGTCGTAGTCCATATAGGCTAACACGTGATACAACTTACATGGTTAACGTTATACTCATTGGTGTCATGCAGTTAAAGTACTCCTTACTCAATCCAGATACTTAATTGGGAAAAATCAACTTGTATTTACATTAATCCCCGAAGGATGGCTTGCCCTCCTCGACCTCGTAACCTCGGTCAAGTCCCTAAAGGGCCTATTGTCAGGCAAGTCACTTAACGTACCTCTCCCATTGGTCGAGCGATGGAAGCCTTTAGTTCTTCAAGTTGATGGTATATTTTGGGGCCCCTCTCCCAAAAGAGAGTTGTTCCTCTCCTTTTGGTCGAGCCCCCTACTGGTTCCTATCCTCACACGTTACCTCACCCTGTCGGGGGCACGATGGCGGCGTTACTCGACTTACTTACCGGGTTCAAATGATAGGGTTTGGAGAACCTTACCTTCACAGAGCTCAGGTAATACCTTTAAGGACCTTACCAAAATGGCCTTGCACTGTATCAAATAGGTTCACCTATAATTCTACAGGGCCTTTCCATGCCTGCTACTTTTCGTCTTCACTTAACGACTTTTCTTGATGGGCTAAAGTATTGTAGTGGCGGAATATGGAGTTATTTTTTCTCCTTATGCTATCCCTAGTTACTGAAATGGGATAGTCAAGTAATATGTGAAATAAACACTTCTTGACAATCACCTATGTGATAGAAACACTTCATTGCCAAGTGATCTATGGAGTTATGACTTCTTTCATGGTGGGGATAACCCTTCTTTATAGCGCATCTCCTGCCAAGTACTTATGGAGAGCTGCTCTCTTGATCCCCCTTTCTTCCTTCTGCAGTCAGTCGGCTCGAACTGGGTCAAGGAATGAATGTATTATATAATCTACCAGAGCTTGTTAAAACGCCTTCTCAGCTCCTTCTACCGGCCCTACTCAGCCCCTTCTACCAGCCAGTGAGTGGCATCTCCACCCTAACCTCTTATATCGACCCCATATTCTTCAACCCTTAGTGCCCTACCAGCCTTCCGGCCTATTCCCTTCTACTGGATGGAAATACTTTGGAATAGAGGAAAGTGGATAACCTTAGTGAAGTGAGAACCTTTTCGTTCATTATAGTTAAGGCAGGCCCGCCACATGACATGAAATGAATGGAACATACTTCCTAACCTGACCTTGGACCCTAACCTGACTTTAGGATTTTTCACCAGAGTCTAGTCCTATCTTCCTACAGAGGCATATATCATTCTGGAACGGGTCTCAGAACCTAATACACAGGGCCAATAGGTTACATTAGAATATCTCTCTCCCTCCTTTTCCTTTTCCTCCTCCCTCGTATGCTATCTTTCCTTACCCCATGGGATATGCTACAACAGATATTTAGTATGCACCCAGGAATAGAATATGGGTTAGGAAGAATTGGTATTTTTCTGTATACTGATTTACGTAAGGGTGATCAAGCATAAATCTAACCAGTGATTCGGTGAACAATATAATTAATGAACATGATCTTAGCTTAGCCAATCTAACTCAATAATAGTGAACCAGAAAGCAGAAGCTTTCTATGTGGTAGGGCATTATTACGCCTAATAACTTGACCATATTCCTAATGCCAAATACATGTTAGCCGGCTACCACTAGTGGAACAGTTCCCGATGGATGATTGACCACCACTGATCGACCATTAGATAGTGAAATGGGGTGCGGCTGAATGGATACGATTGAAGTGAAATAAAGCATGAGGTAACAGGTCTCGAGCCCTCATGGGCAAGGAAATCTTAGTCCATCTCGCTCGTGGGGCCCTCCATATTCATGTAGGCACTAGAATAACCTGGACGATCACGTTTACTTACTTCTTCGATATCCTCACCTGGAGAGAGAAAGGTTCCCTCGAGATTATGGGGCTTTAGCGCTATCACTGTTTCTAATCGAAGAGCCCCCAACAGGACTACATCAATGGGGCATCAACGACGAATCATTTTTGCATAAAGTTCCCTTGCTAGAGGCCTTTATTAGACACCTTCTATCCTATTGGAATAGGAAATAAGTGTTGTTGCTGAGGCTTCTTCAATGCCTTGCCTCGCTCACTTATCTCCTTGGCTAGGCTAGGCTTGGCTCGAAATGATTGTTCTTATCTCCTTGCCTCGAAGTCCCACCACCTGAACATTCTCTTCTAATGATTGATTAAGGTGTCGCTGTCACGGTTCACACCCAGGAGGAAAGCTTCTTTTCTTAACTAGTTGGATTATATTATTATATGATATTTCACATGATACAATCGATTATTATCAAATTTTACCCTTCATGAACCTACCTCAAAAATAAGAAAGAGTACCATACTTAACTTATAAGGTAAGCCCATCAGAGACCAGCTATCTATAGTCATCTTATTTATCACTCGATCGAATGATTTCAATGTCTTCCCGAACCAATTATTTGCCTGAAGTGAAGTCAACCGTCCCTCCATATCTCCCTTCGAATATCTATCTCTATCTCTCTCAAAATTCTCTCTCCAGCAAGAAGGCAAGCGTTGAAGTAAGTGTGTCGATCGATATCCCATGGACTCATGCCACAAGTAACAAAATACTTCCCACGAATATTATTTTAGGCCACGATTCAAGGCATATCTCTAGATCCACATTCACATAAAACAGAAACTCTATCGAGTTATCTCACTGACTAGAAGCTAAAGAACCTGGCGAGCATCTAAGCCTTTTCTCCTCTCTGGGTGCACCTCAAACTGGACCTACCTGCATGAATGAGACTACTAGACCTGCATGAAATAGGCTATACTGGGTTTCACTCTATGGAAAGTGACCTTAGGGCCTGACTCTACCAGCTTAAGGTTGAACATAAAACTCTTTTTCTTTCAAATAAATGGAGAAGATTCTTCGCTTTCGCTCACTTTTTCCATTTCTTCCAGTAATTCATTATATATATTATATATGTAATTACGTCATTATCCTATAGACAGAACCAACTCCACGAAGTGGGAAGGAAAGCTCAACTGAGCATCTGACCTTTTCAGTTGTCCTTCATTTAAGATATATAGAACCTAAAAGAAACAATTGCTATCGATCCACACAATTTGAGGAAGCATCGACCCTGACAAAATCGAATTTCTTCCCCCCAAAGTCATAGCTAGGTTGGCCTGGACTAGACTACTTTCTTTTGACAAGAATGGAGATGACCAATTTGATGTTGTTGATCAATACAATATCGCATATCTACATTGACCTTTTCCATTGTAAGTGTAAGAGGTAGGGGATCCTTAGCACCCACCATTCCATAAAGAAAAAACCCTTTCAATCCACCATGTTTTTTTGTTAGTTGAGGAGGATAGGATTTCCAAACTTATCTCATTTCACATTTTTCTTTTGTAACAACCTTAGGGCAAGACCTTTCTCATTCTATTTAGAGCACCTAATGGTTTCTATGTGTTAATATGTGATATCGCATAGATACGTTGAACTTTTACTTTACTACTACCATGAGAAGGTTGGTTCCCACGGACTACAACTGCCAGACATAAAAGAGAAGCATCCACCCAGGTTTCTCTAAAATGGATTCTTAATGTGGTGGATATGGATGATTATGTAGATTTCGATGTCAATGATGTTTATTGACCTTAGCAATGGCAATGGCATTGGCAAGTGCAATGGACA
Organism: Pinus albicaulis; assembly: GCA_034641835.2. Lineage (NCBI taxonomy): Eukaryota > Viridiplantae > Streptophyta > Pinopsida > Pinales > Pinaceae > Pinus > Pinus albicaulis. The sequence continues at coordinate 949,700,013 of CM076578.1, forward strand.
GGGAAGAGAAGGAAACATATCTATTAAGGCTGCTAATTGACATGGACTAATTATTAATGCAATGGGGAACTAACTCTATCTAAGGGCTTGTCAACTCTCAGGCTTAAGGCTATAGTGCATGGGCTTGACTCTACCGGCTTAAGGAAGGTGCCGACCTTACTCTACTGCCTTACTCTACTGCTAGTAACCTACACTACCTTAGTTCTAATTAGCATTAGTGAATTCCGAAGATAGATGAGCATTGGCATATAGAGTCGTTGAACTTGTCCATTTCAACAAGAGAAATCAATCCATCATAGTCACAACCTCATTTGGATGGAACAAACTTTGAACTGTTTGGATGGATATTGATGGTAGATGCCTAGACCCATACAGAATATGTAACACTCGCCTTATTCTTTGTAGGAACTTATATATGACTTTACCTTGTTTCCAGGAAGGGTCAGGATGCTTCGCTAGGACTTAGGCTGGGCACCAAACTGGATGAACGCAGTGCTTAAATTTTCCAGGCACCAAACGACTTCTATATACTTATGCTTCACACGAATGTGATTGGAATCTAATGCTACTTATGGATGGGTTGAGCTACATCCTAAGGTCTTGCTTGGGTTGTTTGGGTCTATCCAAGAAAATTCAAGCAGATCAGGAGAACGAGAGAGATGTTGGCCTTGCAAGGTGTGGGTCTTTCCTAAAAATAATATACTAATACTAGCCTTGTGGACTCATCATAATCTACTTACTGTTGGTCTAGTTAACATAGAATCAATGAAGGAAGATCAGGCAGAGCAAGCAACAAAGGATAGAGAAAGCCATGGTCCGGGGAAAGATCTAGTTAGCACGAAGATTGATGTCAGGCTCAGTCAAAACTACTATTGACTAAACAAAGCATGATGATAGTTCATTCATTCTTGGTCCCTGTGAGTTCCATTCCTAGTTTAGACATATGCTCAGAAAGAGAACAATCTTGTTCTAAACATACTTACTTGGGAGAGTCAAAAGCGAGACTCGGGAACAAGCTCATGATATACCGGAGCAGGAGAAAGAGGAAATATTAACCTTGGAAGTGGTTCATAAAAAATATCGAATCCAGACTGAGACCTAAACCCCTTAAAACCTTGGCTTGATAGTGTCAATCCTAGTAGATAGATAAAGACTTTGCATTGACTCTCCCCCTTTCATTGAGTCTTCGACTCGCCTGCCTCATTCATCAGTCCAGTCTTGTTCTGGTCTCAGGGGAAAGAGCATCAGTCGCTGTCTCTTGCCTTGCTTGCTCAGTTGTGCCTCCATCTCCTTCGGGTCATAAAGAACACTTGTACTAAAGAGGGTCATATAGAACACTTGCACTGAAATCCAACCAAGCCCGGTTTGATACATCTGTCATTATAAGCCCCCAGTCAGTACCTCCTCAATTCAATGAGTGTTAGTCTGGTTAGTTATTACCTCCTTCCGGTATTCTTTCATTAATGAAATAAGAGTGAATAAGAGGAAGGGTAAGAAGCCTATTACCTTGCCTCAAAACAATTATAAGAAAGAGGCACAGAAAGAACTCTCCAAGCAGGCTTTCAAGAACATCAAAATACGAACCTAGAAACAGACTAAAATACTGGTCTAGGAACAGGAACAGAACTTTGATTGATTCCTGGCTTAGAGAAAAGAGAAGTATTGGCTCATTGATAACCAACAAATAATAAAGAGTTGAAAATGTTGACTTAGAGTTCGAGTCAAGCTTGGTTGAAGGAAGAACTGGAACAGATCGAGAAGCACGGTACCGAAAGAAGAATCAAGCTTGGAAGAAGAACAAGTAGAGCATCCCATCAGTCTGAACCCTAGGTAGAAACAGGCTCGAAACAAAGAGCATGAACTCCTGGCCTCAGTACTTACTCAGAAATATATTCGGTTACTGACCTTCTTTGGGATGAACATAAATGCATGGTTCAGAAGGAGAAGGAAGGACAAGAGAAATCGTTGGTGATACTAATTTGGGTGATCATATTGACTTGGAAACAGCATAGGCTTGGACATTGAATTAAAATAATACTGATCAAGGCTCAAGAAAGCCTCCTACCTTAGACGTGGATGTAGATGTAGACGTAGATCATCATTTGAACAACAGATCATCCTGTTCGCTAAGAAAAAATATCGATACTTGTTGACTTTGTCTCCTTTGAGAACTTCCCAACTCCTACTGACTTAGATGATTTATAGGCTTCGAAACCTCATCATTTGTTTCCCAGTGGTTGCCCCTACCTAATGACTTTTTTCCCTTTTTAGGCTCTCAATCAGATGCAGGACGAAGATCAGTGCCTGGCCTAGGCCCTTCAAACACCTCGGTTGTCCTCTAGTTAGGGAATGAGTTCTTCTGCTGGCTTAGGAAGAAATAACATCAACCCCAGCCTAAAAAGGAAAGGTAGATCTATCAGATAGAAGAGAAATTCCTATTGACTTAGAACGTCCCAGTGAATCATGAACAGAACAAGACTAAGACTCAAAGTATGTTGGTCTTGGTCCCATTCCTGACTCAGTCGAAGAGTCAAGCTTATACATCTTTTGATCAAAATGAGTTCCATCCCTCCAAGCTTAAGGATGAAATGAGTTCTCCCCTTGGACTAAACTTGCATTAACTTCGATTCCTACTTAAATGACTGATGAGTTTCTGGCTCCTGGTTCGAAATGAACAACCCTACTAGTTCTGAACAAATGATAACGACCAAGTTGGTGGTGTTCATCTTGGTTCAAAAGAAAGATAGGTACCTGACCTTAGAACATAGGCTTGTAATGAATATTGAGGCCTCCCAGCCTATACCCTATCGAAGATAATATTGAATTCTTTACTAGCTTTACTAAAACAACCAGTATCGGGCCTATAAGCCTTATTGTTCCTGGACTCCAAACTTTAATGACTAAGAGTTGACCTACCCTAAACATTTAATTTTCCCTTGAAAGCCTCTTATACTGAGAAAGACCCACATGAAATTGGCATTTACTCTCTGTGCATTGACTGCTCACTCTCTACTTTCCACTTTGATTGATAGAGACAACCACTTAGGCTCGGAATGAAAAACAATAAAAACAACTAGCCTTGGTTCATAAATGACAACAGATCATACTGGTCTTACTAATCTTGATTCCGCCCTTTCGGCATCCAATCAAGATGAATCTCCCGGCTTGGAAGGAAAGGCTAACTTAGGCTTAGAAGCAAGACTTGGTTTCGGACAAAGAACAATTCCTACTAGTCCTGTCTCGAAGTAAGGGGAAGCGACTGGCCCAAAGCAACGAGGAACAGAGACTATTGGTCCAGCTTACCCTAAACATATCTTCCTGTTCTAGCTTCCTCAGAAAGAAAAAGATCACCTTTGGCCTACTACGAAAGAGAATTGAATACTACCGATGGCTAATAACAAGTAGATCTTGGTCCCAGAACTAGCACGGAATACGAATGCTTAGAAGCTTAAGCACATGCATGTCTAATTTACTACCCTCTCTTCGTAGTGCCTAGTTGAGTACACCCTGGTGGTATTTCCCACTTTGAAGTTTATTATCTTCATATCACCCCCAGTTTGGCTCTCAACTTGGTACCGTGCCTTTCTTGACTCACTCAGGCGTACTTGTGCCTTCATTTCCATTTCATTTTCATTTGAATAAAGAAGTTAATCTGAGGTTAGGGCTCAAGAGACTCAATCAAGGGCTTAGGCTAGGGAATCGATAAGTCATTACAAAGGTGTAAGACACCACCTACCATCATGCTTTGAAGTAGGGCTGGCACATCTCGTTCTTCCCTTCGTCCTAAACCAGCAAGAATAGTTGTTTATTCTAAACTAGCTAAACCAGGTATAGATAGTATGCCTAGTGGTTTTGAGTCTCGGCTTGCTCTTTGTTCTATGCTTTCTAAGTCATATTATTCATATGATTCAAATGATTCCTTTGAGTCTCATTCTATCCATTATTTTACAACATACCAAACAAGCCAAATAGAAATAAATAAAGAAACAATGAACGAAGTAGCTTGTCTGCATAGGGCAAGGCCCGGTAGGGACTCGGCCTAGATTACGAGGTCGAGGCCCAGTAGGTACTCACTATTAATATGGTGAGGATGTGCAAGCAGGCTTGACTAAAAGGAGAGTCCCGGTAGGGTGAGGGTGAGCCTGGCGAACTCTCGACTAAAGGCCCGAAGGGATTTATTGATCACCTTCACTAAAAAGGTGAGGGACTCGAATGAGGTTACGAGGTCGAGGAGAGGTAATGTGTGAGGAGTCAAAAAAAAATATTTTGGGGGAGGGGCCCCAAAAGCCACCATCAACTTCAAGAACACAAGGCTGTCATCAATTTATTGCTCACCTTCCCTAAAAAGGTGATGGACTCGGGCGAGGTTACGAGGTCGAGGAATTTCATACCTTATTATATAATAATACCCCGATGAGTGAGAGCCATATGGGCGACTAACGTACAGACAACAAGACACAAGTGATGCTATTCCCATGATGAGAAGACCAACCAGTACACATGAATGAGTAGCTCGTGTGGTACCTAATATGAGGCGAGGACCCAACCCAAGTAAATACAAAAGAGTTTAAGCAGGGCTCAGTACCCTTTCGGTACTTCCGTCGGGAGGGGAGTCAGAACGTAGGCTCAAAAAACCACTTCCCTGGGGAGAGGGAGGTCGGTCAAGTTGGTTAAAGCCTATTCTTGTCTCGAATAAGAGAGTACCTTGGACATTATCCAATGCATTCCTTTCTCGATACTCAATGTATAATAGTATGTACTACACACTGAACAACAACAGAAGTCGAAGGCGTTATTTGTTAGGTCCCTATATTACTAGTATAGTCCATTATTGTTATTAGTGTAACCCCCTTATTGTTATTATTGTACCCTTGTAACCCCCATTTTGTTATTATTGTGCCCCTAAATTATTATTGTTAGGTCGGCTAGGATTACATTGTGGCCCACTAGGATTGCATTATGGCCACATGGACTCCTATATATAGAAAGGAGGTTTTGTAAATTGTATCATCCAAGAATTGTTCATTTATGTAATGTATTAGAGGTTTCCCCCTCGAAGTGGCTTATTTCTAAGGCGTTGATATCTCTTTTCTTCTATTTTTGGAGTTGGTTACACAACATTTGGTATCAGATCTTTGGATTCTAGGGTTTCGTTGCTCCAAACAAGTCATCGTGGAGTTTTCGCTATAAATTTTTTTCTACGAAGTGTCAAAAGCTGAAATGTTTAGAGTGTGAAACTAAAATCCTGAGGAATATTTTATAAAAATTTCAGAACTTGGTTCGCAATATTTTCGGAGATATGATCTGTGAAAGTTAGGTCTTTTTTCAGGCTCCTAAAAAGGTCATCGTGGAATTTTTGATATAATTTTTTTGCTACGAAGGGTCAGAATCTGAAATTTTTAGGGTGTGAAGCTGAAATCCTGAGGAAACTCGTCAAAAAATTTCAGATATTTTTTCGCAGAATGTTTGGAGATATGATCTGTGCAAGGTAGTGCTTTTTCAGGCTCTTGAATTTCATCACAAAGAGGTGATCGTGGGAAAAGTTCAATGACTCTCTCTCTGAGCATCGGATTGGAGTTCCGTAAAAAGTGGTCACAATTACACGGACTTTAGTTTCTTGGATATCAATTTTAGAGGCGAAGGATGAAACAGTGACACGTGGCAAGTCATACAAGTTTGCTCTACTGAACCAGTCCATAATTAGGTCATTGTGGGAGATTGGACATAACTTTGTCTTGGAGAATCCAAATCAGGTCAGACCTATGGCATTCAAAAGAGAATTCATAGGGATAATTCAGTGCTAAATTTCAGATATTGAAGATCTTCAATCACATAGATAATCCAATTTAAATATCGAGCTCCTCAAAAGAAAGAAAAAGGTGTGTGTTGTTTTTCTGAATTGCATAAGTCTTGTTTGAAGAATCAATTTGAATTGATTCCAAGGGCATATTGTAGAATAGATATCAGTATAGGGTTCTAAAATATGCCTTGTAAAAATAATTCAACACCCATTAAGCCTTCAGAAGGCTCTACTATGACTCATGATGATGAATAATTGCAACATGATCTATCAAAATTACAAGAGCAAGTGCAACAAATTTCACTCTCGCAAAGAGCAACAAAAAATGAAATGGAAGTTTTGAAGAAATGCATAGAAGCTAAGATGGATGGCATGGAAGCTGGAATGGAAGCTAATATGGATGGCATGGAAGCTAAGATGGATGACATGAAAGACAACATGGAAAACATGAAGAATGATCCCAAAGCAGACATCGAAGGTTTGACAAAGTTGATACAAGAAATGTTTCCTAATGGTGAAAAGATAGTAGAAGAACCTCATGATGAGAACAAAATAAATGTTAATCGTGATTTCATAAACTCTAATGTTGGCGGGAAGAACCACCATATTCCAAAAACGGATATGAGGAAGTTTGATGGAAAGGATCCTGTAACATGGATACTACAGATGGAGCAATATTTTGATCTCCATAATGTGAAAAACACACAAAAGGTACGCATTGCAACTTTACATTTAGAACAAAATACATTTGTATGGTATCGATGGCTTTTCTCCCGTAAAAAAATTGTTACTTGGTCAATTTTTACGTAGGAAATGATAGCACATTATGAGGATACAAAGAGCAACACCTTCTTTAGCAAATTGATAAATCTCAAACAAAAGGGTTTAGTGGAGCAACACATTGAGGACGTCCAAAAATTGAATATAAGGGTAACTGATATTCCAGAGGAACACAGGATTGATCTCTTCATAGGCACTTTAAAGGATAACATCCAACATGAAGTTCGCGTTTTGGAACCAGATTCATTGGAGAAGGCATTTAGGTTGGCAAGAAAAGTTGAATGTAAAATAATGGCGACAAGGAAGCCTACCACTCAATTCTACAAAGAAGGAAGTGTTGCTACACCTAGATTTCCACAACCTACAAGGTTGACACCACAACAATTGGAAGAAAAAAGAGCAAAAGGGCTTTGCTACAGTTGTGATAGCAAATACACTAAAGGTCATAAGTGTGCTGAGAAGAAATTATTTTACATAGATTGTGAAGAGGAAGAAGAAAATGAACAAGAAGAGGATATACACCAGGAACCAACCCTAGAAGAGGAAGAAATGAATCCGACCATATCATGTAATGCACTGGCAGGAATTACCACTCCTCAAACTCTCAAGATAGAAGGACATATCAAGAAGAAAAAGGTAATAGTGTTGATTGATTCAGGTAGCACCCATAATTTTATTCATTGTAAGGTAGCCAAGGAATTAAATTGTTTCCTATACCCAGTACCAGAATGTCAAGTGATGGTTGCAAATGGAGGAACTATAAATTTCTCTGGAAAATGCCATAATATCAAGCTAACCATGGGGGAATATGTATTGACTAGTCCAATGCTTTCCATTCCTATGGGAGGTGCTGATGTTGTACTAGGAGTACAATGGTTACAATCTTTGGGGACGATAGCTTTTAATTTTCAAGAAATTTTCTTGAAATGTTTTTTAGAAGGAAAGGAAGTTGAATTACGGGGTATTACGAGGAAGCCGGGAAAGATAATAAGCTCTAATTTCATGACAAAGATTCTAAAAAAATAACAACGAGGCGTCATTGCACAATTATGCTCACTAGAAATTCCAACATCAAAATCATCTATTTCTGCATATCTCCAACAAGTCTTGGACAATCATTCCAAGGTGTTTGAAACTCCCAAAGGACTCCCACCTATTTGTGATCATGATCATGCTATTCATTTGATTCCAGGAATTTTTCCTCCAAACATCAAGCCTTATCGATATCCTCACGTCCAAAAGAGCGAAATTGAATGTATGATTGCAGAAATGTTAGAGGCGGGTATAATTCAACCTAGTCAAAGTTCTTTCTCTGCTCCTGTAGCATTGGTACACAAGAAGGATGGATCATGGCGAATGTTTCCAGATTATAGGGAGCTCAATAAGCTCACCATTAAAGATAAATTTCCCATTCCTGTGATTGATGAATTATTGGATGAATTACATGGAGCAATTTATTTTACCAAGTTGGATCTTCGTTCGGGATATCATCAAATTAGAATGAAGACTGAAGATATTCCAAAAACAGCATTTCGAACTCATGAGGGTCATTATGAATTTTTGGTCATGCCTTTTGGCCTTACCAATGCACCTTCTACATTTCAAGGGTTGATGAATTCCATTTTCAAACCCTTCCTAAGAAAATTTGTGCTAGTATTTTTTGATGATATACTAATCTACAGCAGGTCTTGGAAGGATCATGTTGAACATGTTGACAGGGTGCTCAAACTATTGCAGGAGAAACAATTACATGCAAAAACATCCAAATGTTTCTTTGGAGTACAAGAGGTGGAATATCTAGGTCATATTGTATCTCACAAGGGTGTTAAAGTAGACCCTAACAAAATTAAAGCCATTAAGGAATGGAAAGTCCCCACAACCATAAAGCAGTTGCGAGGATTTCTCGGGTTAACAGGGTATTATTGCAAGTTTGTTAAGAATTATGGGAGAATAGCAACATCTCTAACAACATTATTGAAGAAAGATGCATTTTCATGGACTCCTGAAGCAACTAAGGCCTTTGAACATCTTAAAGAGGCAATGTGCCTAGCACCGGTCTTAGCTACGCCGGACTTCACAAAAACCTTTATTGTGGAATGTGATGCCTCAGGAAATGGAATTGGTGCAGTTTTAATGCAGGAAGGAAGACCCATTGCTTTTGAAATTTGTCCAATCAAAGGAAAGTATTTACAGAAACCTATTTATGAGAAGGAAATGTTAGCAATACTGCATGCACTAAAGAAATGGCGAACTTACCTAATGGGAAGACACTTCAAGGTAAAAGCTGATCATGATAGTCTTAAACACTTTTTGGAACAAAGACTATCATCAGAAGAGCAGCAAAAATGGGTCACAAAGATGTTGGGTTATGACTTTGAAATAATCTACAAAAAAGGAAAGCTTAATGTTGTTGCGGATGCACTCTCAAGAAAGAATGAAGAGGTGGAAGCATTGCTTTGTGCCATTTCTATTATCCAACCAGATTGGATAACTGAAGCAAGAGAGGAATGGAAGAAGGACAAAGATGTATGGATACTCATTCAAAAGTTGCAGCAAGATCCTAGTACATCTGATACATTTAGTTGGAAAAATGATTCCTTATGGTACAAAGATCGCTTATATCTTTGTAAAAATTCCCAAATAAAACAAAAGATTCTTCTGGAATTGCACACTTCTCCTTTAGGAGGACACTCAGGATTTTTAAAAACTTACCACAGGGTGAAGAAAGAATTTTTTTGGGATGGCCTTAAATCTGATATTCAAAAGTTTGTGGCGGAATGTTTGGTTTGCCGGCAGAATAAAGTGGAAACAATTAAGACCCCGGGACTTCTACAACCTTTATCCATTCCAAGTCAACGTTGGGAGGAGATTTCAATGGATTTTATCAAAGGTTTACCTAAGTCTGAAGGAAAGAGTGTCATCATGGTGGTAGTTGATAGACTTACCAAGTATGCACACTTTTGTGCATTATCTCATCCATTTAAAGCAAGTACAGTTGCTACTACATTTATGGACAGAATTCAAACGCTACATGGAAGCCCAAGGGTTATTGTGAGCGACAGAGATCCCATTTTTACTGGAAATTTTTGGACGGAGTTATTTTCTTGTTTGGGTATTCAATTAGCTCATAGCTCATCTTATCATCCTCAATCTGATGGTCAAACTGAGATAGTAAATAAATGTTTGGAAGGATATCTTCGTTGTTTTTGTATCTGATAAACAAACACAATGGGTCAAGTGGTTACCTCTCGCTGAATGGTGGTATAACACTTCCTTCCATACTGCAGCAAAAATGACCCCATTTATGGCACTTTATGGATATAATCCACCATCCATCACATCATCTTTGAGGGAAAATTTGAAGGTTCAAGCAGTGGAAGATCACATCGAGCATCAGCAAGAAGTTCTCCAACTCTTAAAGGATAACCTGAATTTGGCACAAAATTGAATGAAACAATAGGCAGACCAACATTGCAGCGAGAGAAGTTTTGATGTAGGAGATTGGGTATTTTTACGACTACAACCATATAAAAAATGTCCCTCAAGAAAGCTAAGAGGGATAATAAATTATCGCCAAAGTGCTATGGTCCTTACAAGGTGTTGCAAAAGATTGGTACTATGGCATACAAATTGGAGCTTCCTGTTTCTTCGCGAGTGCATCCAGTTTTCCATGTTTCATGCTTAAAGAAGGTTATAGGTGAAAATCTTCTAGTTCAAACAATATTGCCAGAACTTGATGAGGAAGAAAAAATCATATTGGAACCTGAAGTGGTCACAGAAACAAGAACTTGATAGCTACGGAATCGATCAATTTCAGAGTATCTCATCAAGTGGAGGAACTTACCCACTGAAGATTCTACATGGGAGGATGAGAAGTTTATACAGAAGCACCCAGAGCTACTCAAGTGTTGAGGACAACACTCTTTTCAAGGAGAGGGGCATGTTAGGTCCCTATATTACTAGTATAGTCCCTTATTATTATTATTGTAACCCCCTTATTGTTATTATTGTACCCTTGTAACCCCCATTTTGTTATTATTGTGCACTTAAATTATTATTGTTAGGTCGGCTAGGATTAAATTGTGGCCCACTAGGATTACATTATGGCCACATGGACTCCTATATATAGAAAGGAGGTTTTGTAAATTGTATCATCCAAGAATTGTTCATTTATGTAATGTATTGGAGGTTTCCACCTCGAAGTGGCTTATTTCTAAGGCGTTGATATCTCTTTTCTTCTATTTTTGGAGATAGTTACACAACATTATTCCATTTTCTGTTAGTCAGGGCTTGTCCCTACTAAAATAGTACTCACGGGATTGATTTTCCCTTCTGAACTTATTCTCTCCTAGAAAAAAAAAATATAGTCAAGCTGCTGAGCCCGGGTATCCCTCTCTTGAGCCTATACCCATACCAACAACATAGTCTGTGCTAGCCAGGCCATCAACACGGTCTACTGAACCAAAGATTTGATTTTCTAGTTTAAGCCTACATCTGTAGATGTTGTTCTTAAGCAATTATTCAATGTTCATTCGGAAGCAGGAGCTTTTTCTTGTGACGATGAAAGTTTAAATGCTCTGTTAACTGATCCGAAGGTACCAATTCCTTAGTACTTAATACAATGAACTAAGCATGTACTGGTGATCATCATATTAACCCAAAATCGGTACCCTTGCCCTTGCCTTCATTTCCAGACACTGAGGCCTCTCTATTATCTCTGACCGGATCTCCTCTACCGAGCGAATGAGAGTCCATTATGTACTTAGGTACCGGGAAAGTGAGTCAGTGAGTATCTGAATCAATGAATGCAAGTCCATCCTTATTCCTTCTCTCATTCTATCTTGAAAATTCTTCTCCTTATTCCTTCTTCTTGTCGAGTGAGACACCTCTTTATGCACTGGTGCACTAGGCAAGCAGTTGTTGAATCCTAACCCGAACGAGTTACGAACTCTGACCAAGCCCAACTATCTCCTTTCTTATGATGGGGCCTGATCTTCTCTTCTCAGCTAGTGTACCTGGTGAGTGAGTACTAATCAATTGAGTCAGTCTTCGAAGCCATCCCGAGGTACCAACCGAGCATTATTCATGCCCTCTTCCGACCATTGAGTGATCTCATGAGAGAGTGTACCGAGTCACAGATCTCTCGCTCCTGAAATAATAGGCTTTTATGTACCTATAAGATTGATCTCGACCTATTAGGCTGATTTCTCAAGTGAGATAGTAGGGGAGACACTTCTTTATGTGGTTCGGGGGTACGAAGTAGTCTACTATTCTTTCATGGTATAGATGGGGGTCCAGGGCAATCTACAAAGCCCTTCGTTCCAGAGATCTCATATGAGTAGGGAAGCTTGCTTGAATCATTAAGCACCTCGGTATAATAATAATAATAATAGAAGGTAAATCGAAGGAAGAATGAGAACATCATGACTACTTAGTATAACTAGGCTCAGCAGGCTAAACCAAACTATATATTGACTTGGACTCCAACTAAAAGTCTGAAGAAGGATAAGAACTAGCAACATAGCCCATCTCATAACGGTTTGAAAATCCACCAGAACCACCCGACCTAGCTTTTAGATCTTGCTTCAGGGACGAAGTGGTTGTATATTGCCGAGGGGATACATCAATAGGGGGACCAGTTTCTTAAAGCTCAGTGAATTTCTCAATTCAGTGAGTTACCTCTCCCCGTGGTCGAGAGTTCATTTACTGACTCTAGAGAGATGTAAAGACAATTTGAGTTATCCATCTCAATGGATGAATATGACTTGGACCTTAGAGACACGAGGATTTTCTTGAGACAAAACCACATTGGAATAAGCTTTTTGGATTGGCCAAAACCACTTCACGAATATGAAACTTACTCTTATCCTATGCACTTTGAATAGGTTTCCCACCCAGCCACTACCTCATTATCCTCCCCCGACCTTACAGGAATCACCTTACATACATTCTATAATTGATTTCACTTAATAAAACCACGCATTCTAAACCCGGATGGATAAATATGCCACCGAAACAATAAGTTAGGTATGACTTATAGGTGTGAAGCTCCGAAAATATTTGTTAGTGAAAATGGGAAAGCTATTAGTGGAGCCTCTGACACCATATTTGAGAAAGGTTGCATTGTCCAATAACAATAATGCTAGAAGAAAAAGCCCATAATAAATTCCAGAGGGTGTGGGTACATACACAGTGTGTATCTGAAGGTCCTTTTGTTCAATGGTCAAGGCTTATCAGTCTAGGTCTTAAAGATTTTGTTTCATTGCGATTATTTTTTGGGGTTTCATCGCTGGTAAAGTGTCAAAGGGGGGGCTTCAATGAGTTCAATGCCAAAGTTAGTGGCTCTAAGAATTTACTTTGGAGCAATGTCTTTCTTTTGTCTTGCTTTGGTGTCTGTGCCCTTATAGGAAGGGAGGAAGGAGGTGGTTGGACATAAGGGAAGGAAGGGAAAGTATAATAAAAGAACAGGCCTTTACCTGACTTATATATAACCCAAGCTAGCCACAATACTTAGACTATATACGTATATAAAAGGTAGTAACCATGGTGAAAGAAGGATCTGGCATAGTCCTATCTCAAGCCACGCCTTATTGTGGTAGTGTGGGGAGCTGTTCGCTGCCGTAGTTACGTCTTACTTTTTCTCATCCTTTATAGACAGACTCACCAACCTTATCTTCAATATTGTATGGGCTTGCGTGCAAACCACTACCATTTGTATTACTTACTTGGTTTCACTATTTACCCCTTTTAGTTGGGCCGGGCCGGGGGACTCTAGGATTAATTCTTACAACCAACACATAGATTCCCTCCCTGTTTCAACCGAAAGTGGATGCCAAATGGTGAATGAGGTTTTCTCGGCAAGGCCTTTCTCCCGACAAGGCCTCCTTCATGTCAATCGGGACCTCCTTCCTGTGACTGAGGGTCTCTCGGCATCCATGCATTGACTGGTGGGTAGTGAGGATATCTCTCTTCTCTCGGGTATCGTCAACTAGTGGTTCTCTATGGGCTACCGGGAATTGCCACCTACCTCCCTCCATCAGTCAGTAGAGCTCTTTCCTTTGTTGAGCTTATCATGCATGCATGTAGGTGGGTCCTCAAGCAATAACTTGACTTGCTGCAACAGTAGATTTAATGGATGAACAACCTGCTGAACTGAACCTGGTATAGAAGCAAGAGACGAGACCGAACATAAGGAATTCACCCTACTAATATGGATTTTCATTTGAATCATGAACCATGAGGTGTAGTGATAACCTTGCAAGGATATTGAATCCATTAATCTAGGGATATTGAATCCAGTCATCCATTCATATAGAGAAAAACCAATCTATAGGTGGACACTCATCTTACCCACATAATAGGTATAACTATGGACTAGTCATCGACCTTGTAATCCACCTTGGCGCTACCTTTTGGCTTACTCTTATATACCTAGTGTGTATACTACTTATCTACCCTTTCGTGTATTTCTCTATAAAAAGAAGGAAATACGATTCATATATGCATATATCATTCATGAAGAAACTAAATCTATTCTATGTGTCCCAGTGTCCCACCTATTCGGGGCTTAAAGGATTCGAAGGGCGTGGTAAATGGTTCGTTCTCAACTATTCTGATAGATACTAAAAATTCCAAAAATATAGATAAACACCTTTGAATTACTTTAAGGGGCCTCTGTTCTACTATTTAGCTTCACTGAGTGAGAAATCAAGGGTCCTTCCCTACCAAGCAAAGCAGTCACTGGGCCTATACTCACTAGGACTACCAAGCAGCTACTAGGGCAGCTAAACGAACCTAGCTCTTGAACCATGGCTTGGCTGACTCACCACGAACTGATATTTGCATCTGCCAATTAGGGATCCTTGTATAAATCATACTATCTATTTCCTTCCGACCACTATTCCTAGATCGAATCGACTGCTACCTTGATGGATCCAGAACTATAGGTGTTTTATACCATACAGTAGATACCTACAAGAGAATCTATACTTCTTGATTCTATCAACGGTATTTAGCATTGAATAAATGTAATGTGGCCTCATGAAATAGCACCCACTAGGTAGTTATCATTTGGTTATGATTAGGGTTTTCTAGCTAGCTATAAATAAGGATGGAGTTCTCCTTATGAATTAGGTATAGGAGTATATTGTATTGGAGCTTAGATTATGAGGAGGTTGCCCAAGGAAATCATAAAGAGAGGTAGTATAGGAGAGCATGGAATAAGGATCTAAATCAACTAGGAGAGCAATTTTTCTAAGGAAAAGGGTGTGCCAGAAGGCTTGAAGTGAATGGAGAGGGGAATTCACGAAGCTCGTTTCTCCTTATGGAGAGGAATTTAGGTTAGCTGGTTCTTCGACTAGCTTTTGATCTAGCTTTAGAGATGTTGCTTACTCTACTAATGTTTGGGTGCTAGGTAAGCCCTCTCCCATTTATTTTTGGCCCAAATAATCCTTTGGAATAGCCGATGGCCAGAGCCAATCGATACACTTACTTATTATATGATATTACCCTACTTTGTAGCCTATGCAGCTGACTCGCTGGGCTTTCCAATAAATAGTATATTATGAATTGGTTCATTTTTTAGATTGATAATCGGTACTGAACGAGCTTCTGGTTCAACTAGTTGCTTATTTAGTAGGGGGCTAAAATTGTAGCTTTTTTTCAGGCAAAAAGGTTAGTTATGATTAAACAGATGAAAAGTAAATAACTCGATCTGTAACTAGAAGGGATGCATCGAGAAAAGAGTGAACCAGATCTATATATGCTTCTGCTGGAATAGATTATTATTAGGGTGGTGCCCCTGCCCTAGCCTTAGCCTCTGCTCTAGCTGCCTCTAATGAGAGTGATGGAACTCCTACTACCTCTGCCTTAGCCGCTAGGTCATTAACTAGCTTAGCTTTATGGATTTCTAGCTTTTTATTTCTTGGCTTATAGATGTCTGGCTTATGCTGGATTTGCTAGCTGTGATAGTATAGTAGCTTTCTGGCTTGGGCTTGCTAGATATCTGGACTTGGACCTAGTTGGCTAGGTGGTGGGTGCAGTAGTACTGCTGCTGGATCATAAACATCAGACTTTGGCTTAGATGGGGGTAGCTAACTGGCTGGGCTTAGATGGCTATGGGTTTTCTTGCTTTCTTGTTTATGGTGATAGGTCTAGATCTTAGGCTGGTCCTAGAACTACTGTCTCTACCTCTGATGCTACTGGTGTACCTGGAACTGCTTCTACTTCTTTCACTGTCTCCACATATGAAACTAATCCTACTCCTACTACCTCTGCCCTTGCCTATGTATTTTCCCTGGATATGGTCCTGGATACGCATCTTGATCCATAACTAGAAGGGCTTCTAGATTTGATGCTATTAGTTGTGTTTATTGCTTTTCTACTGAAGCCTATGCTCTCGCCATTTCCTATGCCTCTCCTACTACTACGTCTACTTTCTTTGGTGATGCTGGTTCTTCTACGGATGCTTCTTAGGAGAAACTAGGAAATGTGCATAAAGTCGGAACAAGCTATCAATATTGGTGGGGGGTAGCTTGCTAGCTGGCTTTATGGCTTGGTAGTATCACCTTTTTCTACTGGGTTTTTCCTTTTCTCTCTTCACTGATGAAGGATCTGGAACAGGTACTCTCAGAAAAGTTGTTTCTAGGTCAATTGCCTATGCCTCTACTACCCATGCTAATGCTGCCCGTGCTTATGCTGGTTATGTGATTGTATATAATTCTTAGTGAGACGGTGGCTCTCGATCTAGAACAACATAATCATATCAATCAGGAACTGAAACTACTGCTTCTTTATCTCAATTCTGAGCACCAGGTTCTTTATCTCGGTCAGGAACATCTGGATCTCGCTCTTGAAAGTTAGGATCTCATTCTCAAAAGACAGGATCTGACTCTTTATCTCACTCTTATATATATATATATATGGATATGTATATGGATGGATCTTGCTCATGAACTAGATTACAAAAGACAGGAACTCATTCACGATCATTCAGATCGGAACGACGCTCCCTAAATTCATATATATTCATCCAGAGATCTAAGGGGGAAATGAAAAAGCCTAGTGCTATGATGGTGTTTTTACCAGTGGTGACGGTGGTGAAAGAAATGAAATACTAAGCCCAGGTAGTGGAAGGAATAGTGCAGAACATGATGGTAAAAGGGGAATAAAATAACAAAGCATGCAAGGAATGAGCCTGGTGGTTGGTGCAAAGTCAGGTGCAAAGTCTACCTCTGCCTCTACAGGTTTTTTATCTCGAGCTAGATCAACCTAAACTATTGTATACAAATCATAAGAATCAATTGATGCTTATGGGTAAACTGGTACTGCATATAGATCTGGAGCTGCTGGATCAACTGCTTCTGGTGGATCAATAAGGTAAGTTGGACGAGATGGTGGTTCAACGATCAATGCCATGGGGTCAATGAGGTAAGTCGTAGCCTTTGCTTGCTTTGATGCACCTGTGTCCTGGTTCCCATTGTTCCTTGCAACTGAAGCACAATTTTTTTGATTCTCAAATCCTTTCTGACCTCATCATCCATTCTATCCTTCTTGGGCCACTCCTTCTGAAAAGGATTTTTGTAGTTTTTTTCAAAGGGAAGTTGGATTTGGGAGGAAACTTGTTTTTTGGCATTTCATCCTGCATGTCATGGGTCCTGGTGATAGCATCCTGCAGGGTGGCAGGTCTATAAGCCTTCACCCAACCCTGTAGTGGCTCGGCTAGAGCCTCAGTAAATAACATAACCAACCTGGCCTCATATATATGAGTTACCATCACTACTGTCTTATGGAATTATTAGATTAATGACTCTAGCTGTATGCATGATCAGAGTTAACTCCCTTAAGTGTATATCTATATCCTTTCTGTCGAAGCGCTCAATGATCCTCTGCGTTAAATCCAGGTAATATGTGATGCTGGCATGGCCCAATGTAATAAGCCCATGGTACCACCACAGCTTCTCCATCTAGGTGTAGTGTGGCATATTTCATGGCTTTAGCCTCCAACAATGGGTTGAGTTGGAGATAGGTGTCTAGATTTTGTACCCAAGATCTAGCAAAGCACTTCGATGAACCATCAAAATAGGGAAGTGTTCATTTTTCGACTCTCTGCAGTGAAAAATTCTGGAGCCACCTCTAGAAGTACCTCGGCCTGTTCCTGTATTTTATATTGCAGAAATCTTATAGTGACATTACTGCATGGAGCTCCCCTAAGGCTAGATACTCCCTTAGAGAATCTGAACACTTCTCACCCTGGTCCTATTGCCCTTGTGGTCCCTGTTGTCCTATTTTTGGCCTGTCCAAAAATGAGGGTAAGAACGGCCACCTTGCTAGCTGTCTGAGTGTTTCTCTGCAAAGGAATATGTGTATGGCTAGCCTTCGCATGGTTCCCACCATTACTATTTGATACTTTGTCTCCATTATTTCCCCCATTCTTCTTGTTTACTTGTTGGCTGGTTATCATCTGTTGCATGAGTTGAACCAGCTGCTGTTGGCCCTATGCCAAGTCATTGAATATGTTCATGACACTTTCTTCTGTTGGTTCATCTTTGTCCCCCATAATCCATTTTCCCTTGGGATATTTTTCCCACGGAATTCCCTCTTCTCCTGAAGACTTATCTCTCCCTCACCATATGAATGAGTGAGTCCCTACCCACTTTGAATTTTACTTATTCATCTCTCCCTTGGCAGAACTTTGAACATCTTTCTCCCTACAAGATTTCCTAGTTTACCGAGGATGCGCAAGTAGGCTCGACCAAAGGCCCATTAGGGGCTCGGTTGAGGTTACGAGGTCGAGGGAGAGGCAGAGGTTCCCCATTTCAAGCTAATTCTCTCTAATCTCAAGAAAGCATAATTACATATATAAGATAATCAAAGACTTGAAGTACTACCCCTCTAATAAGCCATCTTGTCTAAACATAGGGTTGGTATGTGCTTCAGTTATCATCCTATCGAGAGAGTGCATAGGAAAGCTCCTCATTCTTAAGAGTTTGAACTTCACCCTTGAAGGAATGTAACCGCTTGTCCGCATTGGGCAAGGAAGGTCGATGTAGGCTTGCCTGACAATAGGAGGGCAAGGAAGGTCGATGTAGGCTTGCCTGGAAATAGGTTCTTTATTGCTCACCCATCAAGGACTGATTAGGTGCTCACTAATAATATGGTGAGGGTGAGGAGGGCAAGGAAGACTTGAGTATTGCCTTTCCTTTCAACCCTTCCTTAGTAATTTCAAGCTTTTGAGGACCCGGTAGGCCTGGTAGGGTGAGGGACGAACTTTCGACAATAGCCCGCCATCGGCTCACTATTCATATGGTGAAGGGGCTCGAGCAAAGGGAGAGGAGCTTTCAGTTCTTCATTTCAAGGGGCTGTATATTATATATGATACACCTCTCTCGACCATCAGGAGAGAAACGAGGTTGTTATCGACCAGTAGGGAGACCGGACGAAAGCTCCTCATTCTTAAGAGCTTGAACTTCATCATTCATTTCTGACCAAGCCAAGAAGTAAGAGGCTTCCAGTCATTCATGAGATATATTATATATGTAATTACGCTCTCTCAAATCCAATCACCGTACTTTTTTGTTTGTTCCCCTTAAATTATGGCACTTAGTAAGGTAAGTAGGTGCTAATCTGAATGCATATATTATATATGTAATTATGGTATGTAGATCGATCAATTTCTCTCACTTCTGCCACTTCTTCTAGTCATGATGTGCTTTACTTTAAGGCTCGAATGGAATGATGGAATGAAATGATTGGAATAGAAATAGTGATTGAGATGGAAATAGTTAGAATTGAACCAACACTCACCAGTCATCACTCGCACTTACCTACCCGCTATGCAGAAGCAGTCTCTCCTACCAAAGAGTTATGGAAGGATACGCCGTAGTTATGGCAGGATAAGGAGAAGGAAAAGGAGAAGCAGGATTATGCCAAGCACTATGGCAGGAGAAGGAGAAGTTTTTTTTGGCAGGCTGAATAAGTTCAAGAATGATTATGCCAAGAAATTTTTCCACTCTCACTCCGCCGACTCACTCACACTTACCTACCCACACTAACTAACTTACCAAAATAACACTCCCCAACCTACCACTTACACTGACTTGCCTAATGAAAAGGCCCCTACCTGACCATAGCGGCAAAGCCTTCTGTCCTGCCTAAGCCTTGCACTAGCCTACCTAAGAAGAAGAAGTCGTAACATTATACCTAACATATAGAGAATTCCTCTCCCTCGACCTCCTAACCTTGGCCGAGCCCCTAACGGGCTTTTGGTTGAGCCCTGCCTTCCTTGAACTGGGTAAACAATTACTCCTTAAATGGCTGCCCTTGCTATTGATACTTTTTTTCGATCAAATGTTTCTAGATAAGTTGCTTCCTCAACTGGGTAAACTTCACCCGGTCCTGAAGCTATTTTTACTCATACTATTTGCACCCCTGCAGTTTATACCGTGGCTACTTGATCTGCTTATGCTGGTGGATAAAATTCAATTTTTGAATCAAAGAATTCAATTTAATTTCCATCTTGTTCCATTGCGAGTGAACCTCCTTATGGATATAGAATAAGGAGGGGCGCGCCTGGAACCGTTACTTGCACAGGAATGGGCATTTATGCTACTTGTACTTGATAAGATGTGGGGTAACCCGATGAAAGTGAATTGACTCAATCAACTCGATCAGCTGCAATGATTGGGATTGGGATAGACACTGCTACGAACTATGGAATAGGAAGGGATTCTACTAGGCAAGGTGATGATTCAACTTGGTTAACTGCTAGATCAACTTCAAATGTTAGTGGTGCCTAAACTGTTGCTTCATGGACAGGATCTATGGGATCTACTTGTGCTTCTTCAACGACTGCTTCATCTACACCTGGAACTGAAACTACTTAATCTGGATAACAGTCATCTGTATCTGTGCTATGCTATGTATCTACTACTACTACTACGTGGTATATATGCTTACATACATGATTGTGTTGTTGGGACTGGTGAATATGCTGCTTAGGTTCTATCCGTAGCCTTTGCATTTGTAGGCTATACTACTAGCTTTGATTTTGGTCCAAAGTGTGCTAAACCTAGATATACATATGTTGGCTTAAGAATTATTGACTATTTTCTAATTAACCATACAAGGTAAGCTACAGGATCTGGCTACAAAAATTAAATCTACACATGGTAGCTTTGGATCTTGACCTGGGACTAGAAGGAATTCTATTTTTACTATGTGTGTGCTACATGTGCTTTCTACCCTTGCCTCTGCGACATTAACTTATGTGACTGATACTATATTTGGATCTGATTCAAGGATGCTATAGCAGGATCGACCATAAGGGTGAGGTAATGTGTGAGGATAGGACCTGGTAGGGGGCTCGACCAACAGGAGAGGAACAACTCTCTTTGGGGGGAGGGGCCCCAAAAGAGAGGAACTTGAAGAACAACAGGCTGCCATCGCCGCCATCAGCCGTAAGGTTGCTTGACCATAAGGCCCATTAGGGGCTCAGCCAAGGTTACAAGGTTGAGGGAGAGGTAAACAACGAGCTCTATCTCCCTAGCTAAAGGTAGTTTAATCATAGGTATTGGTTAATCAGTCTTGGTTAATCATCGTTAATGGTTAATAAGTTCAAGTTGTTAATCAGTTGCATTGGATAGCAGTAGTAGCAATGATGTTGAGCAGTGGCGGGAGCTAGCGATGACGGGGGTAGGTGCACTACTAGGTGATAGTGCAGTATGATGTTGAGCAATGGAAGATCTACTGCTTGTTCTTTCAATTGCTTGAGTGAGGGAAGGAAAACTTGGTGATAGAGATTGCGTGCTCATGAGCTAGCAAGGCAAAAGAAAGTGTTTATGGACTAGTTTGGGATCCAGATTGAGTTCAATAGTCAACATCGGAGCCATATAGAGAGCCAATGTAAGGAGTTTCACTAGCGGAAGTAAAGGTATAGCGAATTGACTGAGTCTTTGACCTAGAACCTACACCCGTGGAGATTGTTGCACTTCCTCTGCTACTGATAGCTTATATGCTTTCTCTGCTACTAATGGTGTTATATGTACTACTTTATGAAAAGAAGAATATCATTTTTTTGTTGTTGAGCTTGGAACTGGTAGCTTAGCTCCTTTAGCTACTAGTGGTGGTGCTTAAACAGACACTTCCATAGGTACTTCAACTGGATCAAACACTGATGCTAATTATCGATCTCGTACTACTTCTTCTACTACTGGATATGCTACCATATATGTATGTTATGGGGTCTCGATCTCCAACTAGTCAGAATGTTGCTGGACCTTTCACTACTACTTGTGCTACTTTAATGGATGGATCTTATCCTGGTACTGGATATTTCTCTTTATCCGGATCTTTTGCTCACTTACGAAGGCCTGGATCTTGATCTAGAACATCATCCGAATCTTCCTTTCGATAATCTCAATCTTGATAATGAACATTCGAATTTGGCTCTCTACCACGAGCATCAGAATCTTCATCTCGCTTACGAGCATCAGAATTGCATCAGGCTCTTCAGCTCAAGCATCCGACTCTTTCTTCTGATCACTAAACTTAGGCTCTTCCTTTCGATCCCGAACATAATAATATCCCCTCTGAACACCTGACTCTTCATCTTGATCTCAATCTACATCCATCGATGCTACCTTTATCTCTGCTGCTCTAGCTGCCTCTACCTCTGGCCCTACCGCTGTTGCTACTTGCTCTACTAAGGGTTCCACCGATGGTTCTACTGGTGATGGTGCTGATGCAGGTGCAAATTCTACTTCTGCTTTATATACATCAATGGCTACTAGTGGTGGTGCTACTGCTGGACCAGGAACTAGAGAAGCTACAGTTGTGACCCCTACTGCTGCTGGTTTAGTAGGAGGTGGTACTACCGAATTGAATTCCTCATTTGGACCTGGTACTGGAAATGAAATAGGCTCTGTTATTTAAGCTTACAATGCCTTTTCCCCCACTACCTTTGCTTGTGCTCTAGTAGCTACTTCTATTTATATCTCTGCTTCTTAATTTGGTCTTGATGGCTATGGGTCTAGCTTTAGATCTGGGCCTCGAGATGGAAGGTATGCTGCTTGCCTAGCTGGCTTTGGTTGGCTGGTAGTTGGCTTGCTACTTTCCGGTTTGTCTGGCTCACTTGATATTGGTGTCATTGGTACTGCTAGTGGAGCTTACAGAAGAAACTTATGTTGGGTCTCGCTCTTGAAAATCCCTATCTCGATCACGTACATCGTCATCACGATTATCATCACGATCATCAGGCTCTGGATCTCCTTCAAAAATACTAGGTTCTTCCTATTGCTTTATATATCGTTGCACTTCAATAACCATAGGATTCAAACGACCAGCATGGATGTATACATAGTGATATTTGGTTTAGTGCATGTACTTTTATCCACCTACCAATTTTTTTATGTTTAAAGGTATATATTATACTATCAAAACCTTACTGCAGTGACCCTAATGAGCTCCTTCCAATAAATATGTAAAATAGGACCTTTATAATGAGGTAGTTGTGCTTGGGAACGATCTGAGTAGCCATTTGGCTTTATATGGGACCTACGTTGCAGGGGGTTCATGGCGCATATGTATAAGTATATAAGCCAATTGGAAAAGCACCACCAAGAGCAGAGCTAGAAGGCGCAAAGGTAGTAGCATAACCCGTTGAAGATACAAGCGACCAAGTAGAAGCATCACTAGTGCCAGGGCACTATGTCCCAGCTTCTCCATCACTACCTCGATAGTAATCCTTTCCATTTTTATATCCATACGCAAATCCTCTAGGCACAGATCTACTAACGAAGCTAGAGGCAAGAGCAGAGGTGGGAAAGGCAGCCTAAATTCGGTTAAAAATAGAGTTTTAGACCCCACGGTAAAGGTAAAGGTTGGAAAGGAAACAAAGCCTATTTACCACCTGGTTGAAGCATAACTATACCCAGTTCACCCCGCCCCTTCTTTATCTAGTTGGGCGGGGATAGCTGATTGAGTTTCTCCATAAGTAGATCTAGAAAATCAAGATCAATACCCAGCAACAAAGACAGGGGCAGGTGCAGAGAGAAAGATGGGAGTTTCAGTTCAAGAACAAGAAAATTCATTCCTATACTTTAAGCAAGTGGAAAACTCCCAATGTGAGGCATTAGAAAATTCGGCACTCCAGTTAGCCAACCCGCTAGCTTTCCCACTTTCCCGCTGCTACCTTAGCTATAGAAATAATGAAGGAAGGCAGGTTAGCCCAAGCCTTGAGCCAATTGTGAGCCAACCACCAGAACATCGCGTGTATACAAACCACCTCCCTTTTCATTTTAAGCCCCATATGAAACTAAACTGGTCATGATAAGAGAAGGTCTATAGCAGTCAGTTCTGACTAAGTGATTAATTAAAGAAATGTGATAAGGCTAAGAGTTCTAGGTCTTCAGGTAGGTAAAGATTTTTTGTGGAACTAAGGTAGTTGTTCATAATGCCTCCTATACAAAGGTGTTACTGGCTTCAGCTATAGGTTATAATTCCTTCATCATATGGGCAAGGTTCAGTGGTACCAGAAGGCAGTGTTACCCAGAATTCTTCATAAGGCAAGGCATAAAGTAAAGGGATGGAGTCACTCACTATTCATATGGTGAGGGTTCTATATCTTCTGCCATACTCTACTTCTCTTCTAGGTGTAAAGACTGGGTTGGTCATAACTCCTCCCTCCGTTCGTCCTAGGGTGATAAGGTAGTAGGTAAGGTCGTATCATGCCATATCATTCCGGGTCTATAGTTGTACCTCCTAAGCATAAATTCAAGTGGTCTAGGGTTAAAATTTATAGGTATTTCGGTGGATAATAGGTGGTATGGTAATGATAAATAAAAGGGTAAGGCAAGGGTAAGGAATTAATGACTAGCATGTCTCCCATCCTCCATCTATATGAAGAATCATTTCTAGCTGATGCATGAAAAGTAGGCTGCTAGGGTAAGGTTGACCCCTGTCTTGAGAAGGGTAACTAGCAGAAGTACCCTCCTAAATAAGTGCTTTATTAATCCAAGTTGTGCTAAATGTCTAGCTCTGAAGGTAGGCAGGTAGTTCTAAGGTCAGTTCTTAGGTCAAGGGGAAGGGAGCTAGGTCGATAGAAGGCGGGCACAACAATAGATCTCAAGAAAGCAACAAGGTAAAAGCAGTAAGTTAGCAACCTCTAACCAACCTTCCTAACCTTCTGACTCTTGCCTTTGGACCAGGACTATGAACTTGAGATGCCGGAAGGACTACTGGGCAGCTACTAACAATAGTCTTGGATCATTTCATCATTGGAACTACCTTCTTTTCTTTGATTGAAGAACTTAAGCATGAAATTCAGAGAGATATCTTATGGGTGGGGGTGGGAACTTGATCCTTTGCTTGCGCACCACTACACCCCTACCTACTTACCCTTACTTATGTGCATGTTATCCACTTGACGTAACCCTTGATAGACTGGATCGCTTACCTTTACCTTTAGAGCTTTGGATGGGCTTGCTGGGCTGGTTGGCACTGAGGGAGTTATTCAAAAACATACTCGAATAACATCGTATGAATAATATTGTATACATAAATAAATAAATAAATATATATATATATATATATATATATATATATATATATATATATATATATATATATATATATATATATATATATATATGTTGCACTGGTTTGAAGAGTGAGGGAAAGAAGGACCCGGAGGGCACTTTCCTGTAATCAGGGAAGGAATGTATATCACTTGTCTGTAATCAGACAAGGACCTAGAGGACCCGTTAGGACCCAGTAGGGGGCTCGACTAAAAGGAGAGGCCTGGTAGGCCCGATAGGGGCTCACTATTCATATGGTGAGGGTGCTTTCCTTGACCTCATAACCTCGGCCAAGTCCCTCTCCTTTTTAGGGAAGGTGATCAATAAATCCCTACAGGCCTATCATCGGGGAAGGCCCGACAGGGACTCACTATTCATATGGTGAGGAAATAACCTATCACATTACGTATGATTGAGCAGTTCATCGAGTTAGTGAAAGAGCCTAATGAAATAACCAAATCTCATTCTCTAGGTTGTGGTAGTTCCAGAATGAAATGACCAATTCAATTATATATGAGTGAGTGGTTGGACTTTTCCATGTTCAAGGAGCTAGCGTCCTAGCTAGAGATGACACTCAAATTATATATGAGTCAGTAGTTTCACTTTTTTGATCTCTTTTCCAGCCTAAGATTGTATCAGGTCTGGTTCCTTACTTATCTTCCTAACCTGATAGAATGACTGATTTATTGAGCTAAGAGAGAGACCAATGGAATGAGAAATTGGCATTCCTTTTCTTCCTGTCTTGAACCTGACAATGACCTTACTTATAGAGTGATAATCTAAAGTTCATGTGAATGAGAGAGCCTTAGGACATAGAATCTCATCATATCATTTGATTACTAGGAGAATCTCATGCTTTACTTGACTTTAACATTAGCATTTGATGGCAGAGAAGGCAAGATAGAGAGAGTCATCTTCCTCTTGGTTACCAGTACTATAAGGCAAGGCTACTCGAGTTTAACAGGACAGTAGGCTTTAAGAGACTTGAACCTAGCACTTGTCTTTTGGTCAAGAGAGAGATAAAGGCCTTACCAAATACTCTAACTAATTAGGATGCATAAGCAGGATCAACCATAAGGCCCATTAGGGGCTTAGCCGAGGTTACGAGGTTGAGGGATTTATCGCTCGAATGACGGAGGAGGTCGAGGGATTTATTGCTCGACTTATGGAGGAGGTCGAGGGATTTATCGCTCAACCGATGGAGGAGGTTGAGGGATTTATCGCTCTACTAATTAGGATGCGTAAGAAGGCTCAACCATAAGGCCCATTAGGGGCTCAGCCGAGGTTACGAGGTCAAGGGATTTATTGCTCGACCGATGGAGGAGGTCGAGGGATTTATCACTCGACCGATGGAGGAGGTCGAGGGATTTATCGCTCTACTGATGGAGGAGGTCGAGGGATTTATCGCTCGACCGACAGATGAGGTCGAGGGATTTATCACTTGACCAATAGAGGATGTTGAGGGATTTATCACTAGAAAAATAGAGGAGGTCGAGGGACACCATCATCTCAGGCTCCTTACCATACTTACGCTTCAACCATAAGAGATTGGTGCCCGGCCTTCAGAGGAGAACTCATGGTACCATACCGAAAAGATAGAACCTTATATCCATATAAAGGATTGCTCAACCATAATAGTAGTAGAGGTACACCCCCACAGGGCTCTACCATCAGGGATAGGAATTTATTGCTCGATGCCCTCAATTAAGGAGGCAGTCAAGGTGCACTTTTCATGCTCTCAATTATGGTCTGGTTAGGTGAGGTGAGTTAGGTCACTAGTTAGTTAGGCATTCCGGGAGGACGGGGAACATAGAGGCCCTATCTGTTGAACATGAGAATGGAGAACATTAGGCCTGGAACTTAACACCTTGTCATTTGGTCTAGAACGGAAGGGCTATCCCTATAACATGAAGATGGGAAATAGGATGGAGGGAGGGTTACAACTTTTTGATCACACTATCTGAGATAGATACTACACACATTTATTCCAAGGCGGCACCACTACAGGCTACGCAACCCCCATGATAATTAGCGGGTGGGGGGTCGCTCGCCTTTGTTGGACCTAGACTTGGTTTATCTTCGCAATGAAGAGATAGACTTAATATATGTCATTATGCATTCATGTCTGACCTGACGGATTCAAGGCGGATGAAGAGAAAGAAGTTCGAGAAACTTTGAAAGAGATTCTAATGGACCCTCAGACAAGAGAGTGGATAACTCATTATATATGTAATTACATAATTCATTATATATGTAATTACATAGAGAAATCTTGGAAATAATGTAACCTCTAACTTGATCTTTAACTAGGCTTGACCTACTTAATCTTACGGTGATAAAGTAACATTCATCTAGTGAGCGAGCATAAAATGAGTGAGCGAGAGACCTGCCTTGATCAAAACTATATTAGATAAGTTCTGTCGGTATATGATTCTACCAATTTTTCACTTCACGGATAGAAGGATATCTTGTATATTTATTGAAGAGCAGAGCGCATTTACTCTTACATATCTCTTTTTTAGATTTATTGAAAGAAATAGCATATTGACATGAGTAAAAGGTCGAATAGAAGTAGCGATATAACGTGCTAGAGAGGCTATTGATACAAGTTTCGATATTTGTAAGATGCGCTTCTTCTCGAACCTGATCTTCAGCTTTCTCTTTTATGGAGAATCAGAGCCTTTTTGCCGAGGAGGATCATATTAGATTCATGTTATATTAATGGGTGGAGGAAATCAAAGGAAATATTGATTAGTTTGTGGCATCGCGGAGAGACTGGCATCGAAGCAAGCTAAAAGGCCATATTTATTTTGGTAGTTGTGTAATAAACTATTATTTATTTTTCTTTATTAATGAATGACCCTGAGCTTATGCATAGCACTAATAAGATAGGGGAGGTGGACATCCCCCTCTGGGAGTTGGAGATAACAGATGTTATTATGAATAGTTTCTCCTTTTCATAAGGTAGTTTCTAATGATTATAAAGTTGGTTCCTTCTAATAAATAGCAGTTGGTTGGTTCATTATCAGAAAGCTCCAGATCAGGAAGTTTTTCACGGATTATAAAGCGAGTAGGTTTTTTTGTTATAATAACGCAGGTAGGTGGGTGAATTAGAAAGGGTTAACTCTATTGAAGCTGACCTCAAATCAATACGCCTTTAAATAAATGTGTGTCACTTGATTGAATTGCTCGATAGTCCTTGATTCCTTTTATTTACAGTTATGGGTTATTCCAAATAGTGACTCCTCTTTCCTCCTCAGAGAAACCATTAACTTAGCTGCTTCCATTTAATCCTCTTTTATAGGGTCAGTTTCAAATTTAGTGAAAAAAGAAAAGCTTTCTTTCTATTCAAGTCGTAGGTTCCTTACAAGTTCTGCAGAGCCATCCTCCCTCGGAGAGCTCATTCACTTAGTAAGTAGTTTCTATGTCAGCATTATTTGGATAGTTTCATAGGATTGGATCGTGCTTCAACTTATTCATGTTCAAAGCTCTTAAATGTTAAGTCTTGAATACATTTATTAATTACTATTAACGTAAGGGCGTATCTTCCACTATTCTTTCAAGCAAGTGACCATCTTTGAAGTGAGTATCTTTCTTATAGTAGCGCCCTCTAAGCCCTAAGCTTCTTTCTATTTCCTTGTAGAAGCTTTTTCCTCAGGTTCAGGTGGGGACAAACTAGAGAAATATACATTTTTTATTACTAGGCTAATAGACTCTATTCAAGGTAGAAAATATTCAGGGAAGACGGATGATTATTTGGGTAATAGAAAAGTAGGTTTGGTAAGAAGTGCAGAAGGGGTCCTGCTTTTTTCCTTTCTCTTACCTACTCAGCTTGAAAGGGACTTTGAAAAAATGACAAGAAAAAGAATATTGTATAAAAATATTTTTATTATATTGCACCATATTTATCAGAGATAAGATTTCATTGTAGAGTTTTTGCATTGTAATATAAAAGGTAAGATTCATTGGTATGAGCTTCTATTTATCGGTATGAAATGAATGAGGTGCCAGTGCCTTCTCCTAATTCAGAAGGAAGGGGATAAGGAGATCGGAGGAAGAGATCCGGCTATCCACCACAGGATGGAGGATGATGGTGTAAGCTATGAGAGCAGGGTAGGAGGAGAGAGAGGAAGATCATTATATACGATTCACTTTGTTAAAGAAAAAGGGATATTATTATTCAAGGATTTCCCACCTCTCAAGTTCAAGAGGGATACTAAAATGTATAATGCTTACATAAATTCACCACTCGAATTGGGAAGTATCATAAAGGCCTTCACAATTCACGTCATTACAGTTCAGAGGGAGCTGATCGAAGTCCGGTAGGTCATGTTTCGGTCTCTCCCCAATCAAACTAGGAATAAGTTCCCCGAGTGTGGTCTAAAAGTCTGGATTCAGTGTATGCGACTAGTGAGTGTGGTGCTATTGGTATTTCTATTGCGTAAACAGATCAAAACTCCCAAACCTCAGGGATGGGGTCCCCACCAACCAACCTCTCTCTCCTGGATCAATCCTAGTGGGATTTGAATGATACATCCATGCTTTAAGTGTTACCGATGGAGTTGTGGATGAATTAAATAGATGGAAGCTTCTTAGCAAAACAGAGTGGAAGAAGCCCAGTCATTTGAGTCAGGTGGGTGCACCCATTACCCTTACAACTTAGACTCCCTTGCATGATGTGGTTTCACTTACCGGTGTCAGCTTACGGACCGGAACTGCACCATACAATGACCTCGAGACCTAACCTCAAGACTCATCTACCTTGGAAATGATGCCTTGGTACACTGCATTTGGTCAGACTAGCCTTTGGAACCTCATACTAAGCCTTGGGACTATACTTCGATACCTATGCCTCAGCCCTCTCATCCATACTTAACCTATGACCAAACATCTACAGAATAAGACCTCAAAAGAAGAATGCAAAGAGTACTAGCTTACGGTTGGTAAGGTAAAGCATGAGTTGAAGGGCTAGAAAGGTAGTTCTAAAGGCATACACTTAAGAAAGACCCATAGGATTGGGTGTTTAAGAGCATAAATAGAGAAAAGAGCTAGCGGGCATTCACTAATATTTGGGTAAGAAGAGTCCCATAGAAGGTAGTTAAGTAAGAGTGATAGAGAAAAGCACGATTGAGAAGCAAAAGTTATATAGGTCAAAACAAGTCTAGGCTAAAATCACGTACCTGGGACTAAAGGTTTTAGGGTAGGTAATCAAACCCCATTCCGGGGATCTCAAAATAGTAATAAAGATGAAATAATACAGACTGTAAGGAAGGTAAGCGAAGGAAGGAGACTACCCCTTGGGGTATAATAAAAATAAATAGAAGGTGGTTAGGGGGTTTGTGGTAACTGTTCCCCATGTGTCCACTAGCTCTAAAGGATGTGCTTATGTTCATATGGATCTAGCTAGGCTTGCCTGTGGGAGGAGGGCTAAAACAAATATGGGATATAGTGCAAAAAATGGAGAAACTGGTGCTGGTGTCAAGGAAGGTAAGTTAGGCCTTCCGTTGGTAAACTGGTTCTATTTTTTTCCCTAGGGATTAAAAGTGTCTAATGTCCTCCCTTGGATGGCCTATAATCCTTCTGTAGATGGGCTAGCTTGGCAACAATGAAAAGAAGGGGTGTGTGGTAAGTAGAAGGAGCGAGGAACCGTAAATAACTATAGTTGTTTGTGGGCAGGAAAGATGGTAGGGGGAAAAGGCTGGACAAGATATCCAAGAGGCCAGTGGCCATATTTATGTTATCATCGGGATGAAAGAGCATATTTATATCCATGTCATGATCAATGGGGTCTATAAATCATTTCTCATAATAGTCCTTACAGACCCAAGAAATATGGCCATAAACCTCACTTACCGCTACGGAACACATTCTCATATCTCGAATGTATGGAAGGGATAATGATGAAGCATTATATACGATGCACCTCTTGAAAATCATACGCCCATAGCCAACCAACAGTCAGAGCCAGTCATTGCCAGAAGGTGCTCATTGCTAGTAGGCCTTGCCCATAGTCCTTTCTGATCATAGACACTAGTTAGAGCCAGTCTCACAGCAGCCTTAAGGTCATATAGCCTCTCATAGCTAGAAGTTCAATGCTACAAGCTCTACTCAACACAAGCTCTAATAAGTGATAGTCTTATAGTAGCCTTAAGGTCCATGCAATAAGTACTAGCCTTAGTTCCATTTCCTTAGTACATGTAAGCTTCATATGTCCATAGAGAGAGCTCAAGCCTTAATAAGTAAGTTACATAGCCTTAGTCCCTAGATTCAGTTTCATGGACACTAGCCTTAAGGTCAGTGCCACTCATAGCCCCTAGTTAGAGCCTATTTTCATTGATGATAGCCAATTTTCATAGCCAGTTTCATTCACAGGAGGTGGCCATGGAACTGAGAACTCAGACCTCTCTATACCTCAAACCTATACAGATAAGAGAACTCATCCCTCAAACCTCGAATCTCCACCTCGAACTATACCCTCGACGGATACATAGCCCTTGACCTCCAACTCAATTAACCCTAAGGAAGAACCTTAGGACCTACCTAAATAAAATTTAGGATTATCATGTGATATGCTTACATACGATGATTGAACAGTTGGGGATCATACACCATGGGAAGCAAAGGGAAGGGAAGGGAAGGGAGGGTACTTAAGAAGGGATATTGAACTCTCAGGTTAGGGAGATTGGTTGAGCCATTCACAACGCTAGTCAGGTTTTTTTGATAGAGGGTTCTGTATGCAAAGGTGGAGTAATAGATAGAAAGAACAGATAGAGGTTTTTGATTTGCTGCTGGCCGGGTTACCCTCTCCAATATACCCCAGAAGTCTCACATTTACTTAAATCCACATTACTGCTTTCCCCCTTTAGGTTTGTTGGAAGGATCAACACTGCTTGCTTGAGGTTGGAATAATTGCAACTACTGCTTTTTCCCATGAGGTTTTAAGGATAGCTACCCCTGCTGGTGGATCTGGTAATGGACTTGGAGCTGTAGATGAGCAAAGCTGTCAGATCTTTCCAGGTGTTGACCACTACCTGTCCACTCAAATTTATGCAAGTGAAACCTTGTCTGATGCGGACAAGAGACTACGTTGATGGTGGCCCATTGGTTGAGAGTTCACTTGCTCACCCTCACCATATGAATAGTGAGTGACTCTGTCCCTTGCTCTCCTTTTGTGGATCAAGCAAGAAATTGATGGTGGCTCTCGTAACCTTCGTCGAGCCCCCTACTGGGTGATGGCGGCCTTTTAGTTGAGCCCCCTACCGGGTCCTCACCCATATTAATCGGTGAGTCCTTACTGGGCCTTGCCTGATGCAGACAAGTGACTACGTTGATGGCAGCCCGTTGGTTGAGAGTTCGCTTGCTCACCCTTTCCCAATGTGGACAAGAAACTACATTCCTTTCATTTTATAAGTTACGGGGAAATAAAGAACCTTCGACCAAGATATATTAACCGAAGCGAGTCCCCCACTGGAGATATGCGCATAAAATGAGAACTCACTTTGCCTTTACTGGGTCAATGGATGGAACTGAAACTGGATCTGGGACTAGAACTAGAAGAGATGCTGAGGGGACTGGATCTCTCAAATAAATGGTTGGTATGGCTTCTACCTTTGCCTCTACTGTTGATGCTTAAATTGGTGCTTTGAGTTCTCGACATGGAAAGGATGCCAGTGGATAAGCTAGAAGCTATGCTGGGCAAGATGTCTAATCTACTAGAAGGTACACTAAGAAATATGGTAGTGGGTAAACTTCATCAACGACAGAACCAACCGGCTCAACTTATTCATCATCGGGATCAATTTCTTAATCTGGACCAGGAACTACTTTTGAGTATGGATTTGGATCTGCACCGAGATCGCTTATACTGGTGCTTCCTTATCTACTACTACTACACTTGCCTCTGTAGCCACTTTTACCACTGGATCCTCTACATATGATTTAGGAACTACACGCTCTGGCTTTCTGACTGTATCTGCCTTCAATCAACATTCCTGTTGCCTGCTTCACTCAACCCACCTATCTCCCCTACCCATCCATCATCTATCCCAGCCAATCATACCTAGCCTATCCACCTAACCTACCTCACCATCAAGCATACCTCCCATGTCTTCATTCCTACCCTCTCATCCTCACTACCTCAGCATCAGACCTCACATGTAGTCATTTCCACCATCTATTCATCATTACTAGCCTACCTCACCTACCTTTATGCCTAACCTACCTGCATCACTCAAAATAACCATATACCTATACAAGATCCCTATAACCCATGCATCTTCTTCATACCCATCTTACTCTCACTATAGAACCATCCTAGCCAAGTTGCGAAGCAAGCCAGGCCAGTTCGGTTGTAAGAAGAGAGAGACTATCAATCGATAGACAGAAATTTCTCAATATAGAGAGAAGAAAGGGGCAGGTAGCAATATAGAAGATCTCGGGAGGGATAGATAGATGGGCAAGAATATATCAGCAGACGGAATTAATCAAGGTCTCAATCAGCTCAATATCAGGTCTTCGGTCAGGCAGCGAGGTATTCAGTCAGTTCACAAATTTGATGAAGGAAGCGAGGTCTCAATCAGGTCAAAGGTGGCAAGGTAAAGTAGGTAGATATCAGATATCAGGAGGTAGAGATCTCAGGCAAGCATCAAGAGATATTGATCAGCAAGCAGGTAGGTGGAACTAACTATGGGTTCACTATGGTACGGGTGAACCTCTTCAATTGGAACTATGGGCTTGAGGGTAACTGAGGGCTTGAGGTGAACGTTTGTAGTTGTTGGTGGGATGGTTTGTGTATGTCTGTCTTGGTGGGATGGTAAAGAGATTAGATATAAGGAGGTCTCGAGAGAATATCTCTTGGATAGAGATGGGCTAGAGATAGATCCAGTTCTCAATCGAGATACAGGTGGTAAGAAAGAGAAATGGGTATCAACCGATAGGGTAGGTATCAATCACGAAACGGGAAGGTATCAATCAATCGATCAGGAAGGCGACAGGTGGCAAGATCGAGTAGGTATAAAGAGACAGGAAGAAATTGAGAGGGTAGGTCTAAATCGATCGAACAACATGTAGGTTCCATTGTGGCTTAAGTTGAACTGTGGGTTTGAGGTTCCACTGTGGGTGTGCTCACTCAGTGGTTTCGGGTGAACATAGTTCTTCAGGTTCACTGTGTGTTGGAGGGTCCACTATGGTTATGCTCTATGATGATGGGTTAGTCGCCAAAGCCGTGTCAAGTGCATCATCGTCAGGTCGCAATGGAGAGATGGACGGGTAGCAGAATCGAGATCAATTAGTCAGGTCTAGGATCTAAGGCAGGTATCAGGGAAGGTTTCAATCAGTCTCCCCCCTCGCTCCCCCGAATAGGGGGTATAAAAAATTACTGAAGTGAAGTGTCCCGTGTTTAGTGTGCTCATAGTGTTGGTGAAGGGTGTTAGCCTCGGTGTTTCATTGGTCTAGCCTCACGTTCTAGCATCACGGTCTAGCCAGGCAGAAATTCATCCGTCCGTGTCAATTTCATTGTATCCAGTTGGAAAGACTCGAGATCTGGGTAAGATGGATCCGGTATCTATCAATCAAGGTCTCAATTTGGGCCTTTTCCCTTACCTTTTTCTTTTGAGATTCGATCCAGTCGCAAGTTCCCCTATGGCTACCTTGTTACAACTTCACCCCAGTCGAAGACCCCACTGTGGTATGCGCCAATAAGACCACCCCAACCATAGTGGGCCACACTAGTGGAACATATATAGATAGGGTGATCATTGGTTTGATGCTTTAGGTGAAATCAAATCCCAGGGTGTGACGGGCGGTGTGTATAGGGCCCGGGTACATATTCACCACGGCATGCTGATCCGCGATTACTAACAATTCCAACTTCATGTTCTCGAGTTGCAGAGAACAATCCAAACTAAGGAAATCTTTCCGGATTTGCTCCACCTTATGACCTTGCTTCCCATTGTCATTGCCATTGTAGCACGTGTGTGGCCCAGCCCATAAGGGCCATGCAGACTTGACGTCATCCCCACCTTCCTCCAGCATATCACTGACAGTCTCTTGTGAGTGCAACATGCACCTAGCTTCATAGGATTGTCATCAATCAAAAAGAGGCGCTTGCCTCCGAGAGTTCACTTACTCACCCTCGCCCTTTAGAAGGGGCGATTACATTGATCTGTTAGCGCATGTCTCAGTAACACAAAACGAGGGTTTCTCTCATTATAGGACTTAACCAAAAATCTCACAACATGAGATGACGACAGCCATGCAGCACTTGTATGAATTTTCGTACCATCCCATTAAGGACAGGCACACTTGTTCATATGTCAAGGGTTAGTAAGGTTCTACTCATTGTATTGAATTAGACCACATGCTCCACCGCTTGTGCAGGCCCCCATCAATTCCTTTGAGTTTCAGTCTTACGACCGTACTCCCCAAGTGGAGTGTTTCACATGTTAGCTAGGCCCTTGATCCTAATCCTACCTAGTAGGTGAGCAGACCAAGGACAAACACTCATCGCTTACGGCATGGACTACCAGGGTGTCTGATCCTGTTTGCTCCCCATGCTTTCGCACCCCAGCATCAGTTGGGACCCAGAGAGCTGCCTTCGTGGTTGGTGTTCCTTCGTATCTCTTAGGATTTTATCCCTCCACATGAAATTCCACTCTCCCCTATCTTACTCAAGTGAAATGGTCAAGAAAGCACCCCGCTAGTGTTTTGGCGACTTTCACTTTCCACCCTTTTCATCGCCTACGTGCCCTTTACGCCCAGTCATTCTGAATAACACTTACCCCCCCCCATATTACCACGGCTGCTGGCACGGAGTTAGCTGTGGCTTCTTACTCGAGTCCTGTCATGATCGAAACTCGACGAAAGAGCTTGACAAGTGACAGTTCCCTTCTTCACCCATGCAATATTGCTGGATCGGGAGTGAGCCCATTGTCCAATATTCCCCACTGCTACCCCCCGAGGGAGTCTAGGCCATGTCTCGGTCCTAGTGTGGCTGATCATCTGAAAAGAATAGCTAAGAATCATTGGCTTGGTCAGCCTTTACCTAACCAACTACCTGATACTACATGGGCTCATCGAACAATGCTAATTAGCTTGCTTTATGAATTATTCAAGATTTAGAGTGAACTATTCGATAGATTACCACATGTTATGCACCCATTCGCCACTTTTCTTAATGTGCCCCATGCCCGTGCACCACTCGCATATCATTTGAGTGAGTGAGCACACGGTAGGAGGGGGCCATTCATCTTGCCCTTCTACCCCCACGTGGATGGATGGGGAAGCAAGCCACGTTCGACTTGCATGTGTTAAACATATAGCCAGCGTTCATTCTGAGCCAAGATCAAACTCTTGTTTTTGAGTATGATCTATTTTGAGCATAAAATTCCCCTCACCCATATGAATGAGTGAGTGACTCTGTCCTTTCGAATGCCGACAACCTTCATATTCATCTATTATATATGTAATTATAGTCATGATCGAATTGATGGCAACGATGGTAGCCTTTTATTTCTTCAAGTTGATGGTGGTGGTCGAGTTATGATTGCGCATGATGGCGGCTTTTGGGGCCCATCCCCCTCACCATATGAATAGTGAGTGACTCTGTCCCTTCTTTGGTTGGGAGAGTGGGTTCGTAACCTCTCCTTGTCCTCATAACCTCAGCCGAGTCGATGGAGAATTTTTAGTCGAGCATGCTATTGCACCCTTCGGGCCTTTTTTCGAGAGTTTTACTGGCTCACCCTCACCCCCTCCCCCAAAATAGAGTTGTTCCTCTCCCTCGGTACCTCGGTCGAGTCCCTCTGGGCCTCACCCATATGAATCGGTGCGTCAATGGCGGCCTTTTATTCAAGCCCCTATTGGGCCTCACCATATGAATAGTGAGACCCTACCGGGCCTACCAGGCCTCTCCCTCGGTACCTCAATCGAGTCCCTTCGGGCCTCACCCATATGAATTAGTGAGTCCCTCGACCTCGTAACCTCGTTTGAGTCCCTCACCTTTTTAGGGAAGGTGAGAAATAAATCCCTATTGAGCTTCTCCTTTTAGTCGAGCCTGCTTGCGCATCCTCACCACATGAATAGTGAGCCGATGGTAGCCTATTGTCGAGAGTTCATCCATCACCCTACCGGGCCTACCGGGCCTCTCCCTCAAACTCGTAACCTCGGCCGAGCCGATGGTGGCCTTGTGTCGAGAGTTTGGCAAGCTCACCCTAATGGGACTTTAGTTGAGCCCCCTACCAGGTCCTAACCATATGAATGCTTAGCGTTAACACCCTATCCTCACATGTTACCTCACCCTTATGGTTGAGCCTGCTTGCACATCATGACGATCTCCCTGCCTAAATGAGATAGGTAATTATGCTTTAGCAGATCATGCATCTATTATATATGTAATTATGCATTTATGATTATTTCATTCTTAAATGCATATATTATATATTTAATTATGGTCATGATCGAATTCATGATGATTTCCCCCATTATCCGATTCGATATTACCTGATCTTCAAATAGATCGATATGTTTTTCTTTCTTTTTGGGGGTTTATATATTGCTCAAGGCTGCCTCTAGTTACCGAAATAAATATCATTATCTATGTAATTATGCTTTAGCATCACCTAATATTTCCATAATATCATATACAAATAAAGATATATAAATATATGCCGGTTCCATGCCATTCCCCTCAATTCAACTAATTCCCGCATAAATCAGGTTACTCTCCACCTATAGGGAGGGAGAGAAGGAGAGTGAGCGACAACTTTCCATCCTTCTGGTTGGTTTTGTGCACTTCATTAAATATCTAAGGCAGGAGATATATATATTATGTTATGTAACAATGGGCATGATGGAGTTTTTTTCACACAATCCCTCTTGAGATAGAGAGAGAAACGGCATTGAGACACTCTAGAATCCAGGTAATTGAAGCAGTTGTCGAGGGCTGCCTCTGCCTTTAATTCTAATATAGGTTTCAAATAATAGACTCGGTTGCATCGATTCATGTTCACTTCTATAATAGATCTCCATGGGCTAAAAATAGCAGAAGATAGAGAGAGTCGATCTATTTCATGGGTGGGAGATAGATTTTATTGAAACAGATAGATTCATGCATGTTAGCACTCTACTCCAAAGTACTCCAGCCTATCTCCAACTTAATACCAAGGTAGTTTCCTCTTGTGATTTTCCCCTTCATTTATGCCTCTTGCTCCCCCTTCGATTCCGAATGCCTTTTCAGGTGCCTCTTGTGCGTAAATTCCCCCCCTTTTTTGGGTCTATTATGCGCTCCCTTTCTGCTCTGGTTTAGGGGAAAAGTGTTCCTCATAAACATCCTATTCCTTCAAATACTCTATCTGGATCACTATCCTTCCAAGCAACAACCTTACCTGCCTACACAGACTGATTCTACTTACTGAACCAAGCAATCGAACCAAGCAATCTCACCTTCCAAATGATCTAACCTAAATGATGTAGTATAGATCTTGAATTACTACAATCCATTCATTCGTGTCTTAAGTTCAAAAAGAATCTAAATACTTGGGCTCATCATGCTATACTCGCAGAGAAAGTAAAACAATAAGTTTATGCTTTAGTAGCCACTATTTTACCAGCTTCAGTGTTCATTGGGTTAAAGAAATGGAGCATTATTATTTATTTCGAGCCTGGTATAGTTCCCAATCCCAACCATGATACACGGAAGAGAAGCTTGGTAGGAGAAGGCTGGTGGTTAGGCAGACGCCCCATTGTTTGGGGTATCTCTGCTATGACTGGCATGGATCATCTCCATGGAGGAGGGGGTAGGTCACGCTACATCCAAGAACAATTTCTCACCAGGAACTGTAGTGCTACATCCATCCAAAACAATTGAGTGATTGGAAACTTACGTAACAAGCAGAAATAATACAATTACAATGAAAATTCTTCCGAAAAAGAATACAGTCGTCTCAAAAAATTGGATGGACAGTGTCATTCATTATTGACCTAGAGTACATAATTTCATATGGGGTTTCAAACACCGGTTGTTCTTTCTTTCATCGAAGTTAGTTTTTAGCACCATTTTTCATTGACTTCATGCATAATTGATGTGGTTGAACCAACATACTGATTGTTGTTCTTGTCAGTTTGTTGAGATTGTTTCTCTTCTAACCAAACCCCGTGAAATTCCCTATTTCCCCTTCTATACACGGGCTTGGGTGGGAATATTGACGGCTGCATTCAACTATTCTAGTCAACAGCTTTTAGGTCGGCCTTGCCCGATAGATAGTATAGAGCCTATCCAATATGCTAGCTACGTTAATCTAGATGAACCTAGAATAATAACACAGTAAGATCTCCCTGATATCACTAGGTTCTAGACATGGGGATGGATCCCCCCCAACTAACTTCATTTCGTTCATTTTTTTTTTGTTGTTCAGAAAATATTGTATGTATATGATCACTTAGATGCATGGTGTTCGACATCGAGACCATCATATGCAATGCCAGTGGGATCCAATATCTGGCCGGAAAATAGCCCCTGTACTAATGATCAAGAGTGCAAAACTGGGAAATAGTATGCTCATTTTCACGTAGTTTGAATTCGAAAGTAGAGAGAATCCGTTCGAATTCCTACATGGTATCACTTCACTCAACCCCACCCACTAATATATGATATTAATTAATTCGGGTGAACTTGGTGAACCAAAGAGGGCGAAGCACACACCACTGAACGAGGAAATAGAATATGGTCCTGAACTAGATTGCTTGTTTCTAACCTTGATCATGATGAAGTGAGGGTAATTTCAATACACCCGATGTAACCACCAATGGAAACCATATTGTATATGTTTCTCCCGGTAGATAGAATCTCGTGGAGATTCCTAGGAAGTGAAGTGTTGTGATGAACCCGGTGCCACCACTGGAATTATATCCCTAGATGGTTTATTTGAAACTCCTCCGTCATTGCCTTCATTTGCTAAGGAAAACTACTAGTTTCAAAATTTCATCCTTACTTACTTATTCGATGTGCTTTTAGGTTTACTTTGAACCGGGCCTATTAGTTTCAATAAGAGATTATCAGGGGCCTAGTTTCATTCTTCAACCCATACGTGGTTTCCTAGGGTCAACCCATACATAACAAGGTGCGAACAAAGTGATATGGTTGCACAAGATATTCCTGGGATATCTTCTTTTTCCCCCGTGATATGGTTGTGATGTGAACCCCACCTCCACTCCATATGGTATGCGCATTCTCACCATGTTTGAATAAGCCTACCTTATATTAGAATGTGTGCTCTCAGTTCAAACAAGCCTGTTTGAATCAGAGGTATTGTAGGGTTTACCTATTTAACCTGTAAGGAGTAAGTTAGGTAGTGGGGTACCGGTGTGAAGCTCACCCCAATCCCCCAAAGGGCAAGGGGTTGAACGAATCATGAGTGAAATTGGGTGCACGATGATGATTCATTAGTTGCTCCCATTCGGATAATGAGAATCTATGAAGTTCTGGGGGTAATGCCAATCCCTTTCGAGAGTGGAGTGTTGTGGTGACCCTGCCTTATCCACTGAATGAGAAATCGTATTTGGGGAAATGTGGCTTGGAAGTGATTTGATCAGGGTGAACACACGAGGATGAAAATAGGCTATTCATAGCTTTCTTTTAGAAGGATTCAAGTGATAATATCCCCATAGATTTGAACAATGTGAGAATGCTATCCCATTGTTGTCTTTTATAAGGGATGAGTTTATTGATTGCTTTCTAAATAGGGGCTACGAAGCTTGCACAAATCATTACGAAAAAGTGCACAAATCGCTACACAATTCAATCTACACATAGGTCCAGTAGGAATCACTACGAAAGACATGCTACAATCGAAAAGATGCATTTACTCGGAAGCAAAAAAGCTAGTATAACTAGTTACAGATCCAAATCCAATAGCAAAAGAGCAAGCTTCAATTCCCTATCCAATTTGAGATTTATATCGAGATTCCACCTATTCAAACATAGGCAAAATACATCCATAGGCAGAGGAATAGACAATGGAGTACACCATGCTAGAATGTGTTATGTAATAAGGCCTTATTGGTAATGATCAAAGGAGCGCGTTAAGATCTCTATATCCATGTGGTGGAAATCTCTCAGGGCTATTGAGAAATGGGCCATTACCCAGGGGTTTCTAGTGCACACTATCCACTACTTGGGCTCTCTAGGGGAGGAGGAAGTTCTCGATTTTTTGGGACCTGTGCCTAGTTCTTTGATTGGTGACTTGTGTGTTGTCTTCTAAATCCATGTACCGATCCCATGTACTCTACGTACCAATAATGTATTTTGTTCAGTGATCCCAATGATCCAGTGATAAATGTATCTTTGTGGTATAGGATAGGGCACAAATTAATCAATCATGTTATGCCTACAACTATCTTTTTTGCTGTCACCACGCTTAAAACTCCTTTATTTCTTTCTATCCACCCCCTGCATAACCGCCTTGATACCTACCTTTGCTACTTGTTTCCACTACTGTCTTCTGTCCCTGTTGTATGTTCCTATTGACCGCTGACCATATGCCCCAGTCATAGCTGCAGTACGCCTTGTCAATATCCTAAAACGGGTGAGCCAATCTGATCAAGGCCGGGTTCAACTAAATAATCAGGTGAATGGAGCACTGGGTGAAGGTGAAATAATGATAATGCAGCAAATTTTCCGATGGATGCTTATGGAGTGCACCTTTATGGAGATCTAAATTGAAACCAAGTTTAAGCAGAGAATCCACCAGTTGAAGAGTCCCTGGTAACATATCTATATGGAGATCTGGTTGAAGTTGACCCATAACCCATTGAAGTTGACTCATGAGCAAGGGTAGAGGGATTTTCACTGTAGCTCCCAGCAGCACACGTTGACCCATAAGAAATTTACTTGGTCCCATTTCCAGTCCCAGATAGAGATTGAAACCTAGCACCTGTGAATGTGCTAGTCTTAGCATAGGATGGTAAAAAAGTAGGAAAAAAGTGCCCACCATATCATTTATAGACACAACACTCCAGATGGACCCACACAACACCCTAGGGCCATCAAGAACGCAACACTGAGGGTAGAAAAAGACTGTAGGTAATAAGCTGGTAGCCTAGGTCGATCTACATTATGGCATGAATGAGCTTAGCAAGGAGTGTGATAAGGGGAAAGTAGTGGACGTGAAGCGCTTTTCAAGACTTAGTTGCTAGGTAGAGAACATGTGCTCCTATCCCATAGCTCCCATAGTCAATGAATTTGATAGCATGTTGGTTTTTATGTTATCCAGGTAGGGTTCTGTTCACCTGGGTGGTAAACTAGCTCTACTAAGGTTGAATATGGAGCTATATCTTCATCTATTGGCTTTGGATTAGGTGCATATGGAACCATGGTGCAAAGGGAAGGAAGCTGGTACTATCATAGGCAAGGATGCTTACGTTTAAATTGGTGTTGCTACTCTAGGTAAAGGTAAACTCGATCCTTATTTAGATCTAATTCAAGGTAAAAAGCTGGAAGTGTTGTTTTGACTCGGTCAACCAGATATGATTCTGCTTGAACGAGATCTCTAATTAATGGATCTATATATGCATCTGTATCTGAATATGCACCTAGATATGGAATAGGAAGTCCTTGTGGATCCGCATCTGCTGCTAGGTCTTACTCTGCCACTAGGGACTCTACTACTTAATAATATGCTACTTTTTCCACCCGGTTACTTGGTTATTCAATGGGATATGGAACTACTAGCTTTGGATCCAGGGATGAACCTGAAACTCGATCTTAATCTTAAGGAAGAAATACTGGTCTCGGGTCAATATGGGTTGTTAAGAAGGGGTGTTATCTGCCAAGTTGAGATGATCAAATGAGAATTCAAACTTGCCTAACTTCCGCCAAGTGAAAATGACAAAATAGAGGGGACAAAGTCTCAAACCTCTGCCAAGGTACGAAGTCGCTCATCCATCCGATGGGTGAGGTGGTGAGTAAAAATAAGCTTGAATAACTTCAAATTAAACTAACTTCCCTAACCTCCACCAAGGGATAGAAGGTTCCTTATGAGTGAAAGGAGATTCAAAGCTTCGCCAAGGCAGATCTGAAAAAGTCAGCTTCAAATGGGTAACCAAGGGTTGTCAAAAGGGTAACCTCCGCCACGTTGAGATGATCAAATGAGAAGTCAAAATTCCCTAACCTCTACCATTGAAGTTACTGTCAGTCAATTAGTTAGCCAGAAAGAAAGCTAGAAAGAAATCCAGCCATCCCTTCCAAATCAATAATAGTGGATGGTTGGCGTAATTACATATATAACGAATGAATGCATAATGACATATATAATGATATATCTCTATTTTTATACGATATTACAGGTACGATCGATGATTCAAGCTATGATCCCATACAACGCTAAAGCATAATTACATATATAATATATGAATTTTCTGGTGTAATGAAATCGATCATGACGGACAGGTTCAACAACGTCTCTATGCCAGTATCCATTTGTATAGATCTGTTATAACTATTTCTAGCTATGCTCTATTATGATATTCTATGATCATCTATGCCCCATGATCTGACAATGGCTATCAATATAATAATTACTAGTTGTTGCATCAACTACTAGGCACTGACTGGAGCTTATTAAAGCAATGAGACCGAAAA
Organism: Pinus albicaulis; assembly: GCA_034641835.2. Classification (NCBI taxonomy): domain Eukaryota; kingdom Viridiplantae; phylum Streptophyta; class Pinopsida; order Pinales; family Pinaceae; genus Pinus; species Pinus albicaulis. The sequence goes on from CM076578.1 coordinate 949,743,796, forward strand.
TGACAAGAAGCACTGAAAAGTACTGACTACTTGGTACTAGCTTCATGCACTAAGTTGCACTAAAAGAGCTTATTATTTATTCACCAACAAGAGATGGAAGAAATTCTTAGAGCTTCTTGACATCTCCATTCTTTCTTTTAACAATAGCCACCCCGTGAAAGCCTTAAGAGACAAGCCCTAGTAGCCGCCTTCTTCCACCTGTCGGGCAAGCTTGCCCTGGCAGTTGCGTATCTATGCCCCACCCAACCACACGGGGATTTATTAACACATCTAGCTCTTGTTGCCACTGGGTTCCTCTTATAGATAAAGATTATTCTCAATTTAGCGGACTGAAAATATTGAGTGAATCGGGGCAAAAAATCTCTGTTCCAACTTCTATCAACTCCCACCCAAATGGAGCTTTCAACAATCACAAATCAGCTCTCAATGGAGTTAGAGAAATTTTGAAGGTATGTGAGTCTCACGTATATATGCTAGTCTCATATGTATATTGATGTATTTATTTGATAGACACTTGCTTTCATTTGAATTGATGTAGTTTGACGTGGGTGACTAGCCTTACATAGTCTCCATTCTTTGAACCGTACCATAGTACCGTACTAGCCTATAGAGACAAGCCTTAGGTTGGTTACCACCCTAGAGTCTCTATAGTACCTAGTCTTAGCATGCTTTCAAAGCAGTTACTATTGGCCGAGTATCACGTAGATATGCGATCTCCTATTGAGATTATTCCCCTTGTTGATTGCCCATTATTTGGGTTGTACTCCCCATTGTATTTTCTTATTCTCCTCCCTATAGAAACATATATTATTTATGGATGATCGGCTAGCAATGAGACCTCAAAAATGCGATATGAATAAACAAAAATGGTGAATAAAGTCAAAACCAGGTGAATAATATAGCCACCAGCCAGCTCAGGCCCTCCTATGAATGAACTCGAGGACTGTAAGGTCTCTTCCTATCCCCTGTTCTCGTACTGCAACTAGAGCAGGTAACTTAGAATCAAACCTTCCTGAGCATGTTGGATGATATAACTAATTGTTCAAATGTATAAACTCTTGGCTCTCCTATCAGCAATCTAGTGAATTCCCCCTGTTGTTGCAACCTCTACCTCCTAGTCTGGAATCCTCAAATGAGAAGGTTCAATCTGGCGGTCCTCCCCCACAACAATAAACATGGGGATGACACAACTGGTGGTTTATTTAGGTAATGGGTTGGTGCTAAGGAGAGAACCTCTTTCAATCAATGTGAAACAACTTGTTACAATGGAAAAAGTGAAACCTATGTATGCGAGTTCAGAAATAACTACTTAGAATGTGGAAAAGTGAAATGTATATGTGGAAGTAAAATGTATATATGCGGTATCCTATGTTAACACCTCTAAATATGAAATAAAATATATCTATGTATTGTATTGATTAAATTCAGTACCACTAGCCTTTACTACAAGCCTTAGTAGTCTTTATATTACCAACCCTATAGATTCAATACAAATATACGCATACTTTCTTATCGGGTTTGATACCCTTCTCAATTGGCACACTTAACGAGTTTATACACCCTCATAATATATCTATCTAACTATAAGGAAGGAGGGGAGAGCCACTAGGCAAACTATAGCAGCTGGAAAAGGAAGGATGATGGGTGAGCATTGCAAACTATCATAGCTGGAAGGAAGAGGAGGTTCAATATGTGAACCGCTGGCAGGCTAGTGCCCTCCTATCATGGTGGTGCCCTCTCATGGTGATCCAACCAATATACCATATCGGTTCCAATATAACCTATGCGGTTGTGCAACCTCAACAGTATCGCTTCATCCTCCTAAGCTACAAGATATGTAGTTAGAGCTTACAAAAACCACCATAGTAGAAGTAGTCCTTACACACTATAGCAGCCCAGGGGAGTTCTAGCACATTATAGAGAGCTCCCATGGATTATTCCCATGAAATGAGAAGAGTATACTCTCTCGTTTGTATTAACTCTTATTAGATTTTCCCATAGGCACATTGACTATGTAGTATGATGGTCTCCCAGGTATTATTGCTACAGGGTATAAGACCGAGTATCGGGCACTACTGACTATTGCTTATGGCTACGTCTATTGAATAATCTCAATACGAATCCTAGAAAAAATACAAGATTGGGTACTGTGATTAGGAACTATGCCAAGAAATAGAATCTCTCTGTAGGGAATAATATATATATCCCCCTATTAGCATGACTGGTACTATAACTAGATGAAATGGAATTATTAAAAAATAAGAAAATATGTTTATGTGCCCTTATGAGGAGGGGGTATGTTCATTTCACCCCCGTCAACATAAGGTTGTAACTATGGTATTCCATTAGTGGAATTAGATCCGGGGAGCAAAGTAGAGATGCGAGATAATATTTAGATGAAGTTTTCATCTTCTGGACCAACCAAACAAACACAACATGGAAGGTTTTTTGATTTAGGAGGGTGCTAAGGATAACACGTACCCACCTGGGTCTCCTACCAGCCATAGTTAGTAAATTTATTTGATTGGATAATAAGTTGGAATATTTCTTATTATTTTCAACCAACCAAACCAAACATGGATTCAACTATTTCTTTAGGTTGGGTGTAAGGAGGATCACCTCAAATGGGGACAAGTTCAATGTCTCCATGCCGATCTAAGTGTTGTCTTTCGTGCATGGAAATGGGAGGATACTACAACACCTATCTCTCACCTACCTCTCTAGATAGTCTGTTGGCATTCAACGTCTCCATGGTGATATATAATATATTATTAACATGTAGGGACAATGGGTATGAAGTACCAACTAGTGGGGAAAACCACCTACCTACCTGGTATCCTACCAGCCATATCCTTAATTAGATTTATTTGATTGGAATACTCACAGATATAAATGATATAATACCTATCTCTTATTGTCCAACCAATGGGAGGTCCATGAAATAGAGAAATTGAAATAAATGGCATGCTCCAGAAATAAGAAAATCTATTTTCATCTACTGAATAGTGAGAAATATCATTTATATTTCCACTACTTAGTTCTGGGCTTATTTATCTTGAATGATTTGTATATCCACTGTAGTAGGAACCCTCAATATAAATCCTCAAATATTACTTATGGGAGGGGTACGATTGCTAGGGTCAAAAGATAGAATCACTAAGGCAGGCGTGACAATATCGCTCATGTAGCCCTATTTTATGCACCTTGTTCATACACATAGCCAGACATCGTCCCATCATATAACCGTTGTTCATTGCTTAGTTAATGGACTAGCTCTCCTCAGTTCCTCCACTCTCCCAGTGAGTGGAAAAAGCAATCGATGGCATCCTGCCCACCTTGTAATAGGGAACCTTCATGAGAAGACAATCATAAGTAATAAGAAATAGACTTTCAGAGCCCAAATGAGCCAATGAATATCAAGTAATAAAAGCAAGTAGCAAGAGATATATCAGTTAGCATGTGTATATTTGTGATTCACGATGTAGCTCCTACTGCCATGTGCTACTATACCTGTGCCATGCACCGTGCCGAGGCTTATTCGAGGCCCTTTGGTGTTGTCTGTTGGACCACCCCTGCCCTATAAAAATATTGTTTCTATCTATTTCCTCCCTAGTGTATTTCAGGTCTAGTGCCTTAGAAGTAGGTGGACTGTGTGTCCGTCCTTACTGGGTGGGTGCCTTCCTGGGCGTACTTACTGTGCCTTACACGGACTGAGCGGTTGTCCTTACTTGGTGGACTTGGATAAATTAGGCTAAAACTTGTGATTTAGGGGAATGGTTGCCTCATGTGGGGGCCCTTATTCGTGTCTTCTCTGGCCGCACCTTCCTTCCCGGCCAGCAGCTGCAAAAAATCAGATTCATTTCTCGCAATCCAATCTTTTGAACATCGATATTATCATAAGTAAAAAAGCATGGCTCTTCTTTCTCATCTGGTGGGAAGATGGGAAAATCACGTGTCGTTCACATCAAATCAAATTCCATTCACACAGAGAAGGTTCATAGAATTTGTTCACACACAGAAGCCATTCATTTACTGCATGCAACCTAGCTAGCCCCGTGCCATAGAAGCCATTCACCATGCGATAGAAGCCATTAATAGAAGCTATTACAACACACATAGCCATCATTCACCACACGTAGTCCCTTCCTGGGGGGACCTAACTCACTCTCTCTCGGTTATACTATGATGGGTAACTTCCTTATCCTCTCGGCTAGTGATGTGGACCTTCTTTCATCTAGTAGGAACTTGGACTGGTGGAGTTAGGGGGAAATGGGTGCACTTCACACTGGGACTACATCATCCGTCCTCTCTTGCCGCTCTAATATGGTAAGCAACATCAGCATAATATTAAGCTCTCTACCCATGCTTCCTTTTCTTTTGTTAATTTAATCTCTCTCGTAGTAACATGTCTTAATTGATATGCTCATAAGGTAGAAACATGGCTCAATCTCATTATTTCAATGGGTGAAGTGTGATGGTATCACTCACATAGCCCCAATGCATGAAAATAGTTGAAACTAAACATAGTCATCGTACTGTGATAGTCACTGTTTGTCTAGTGCCTTGCCTCACGTGATAGGCAACTCTGCTCTATCCAAAAACATGTTTAGCCATTGTCTTGGCAGTTTTCGCATAACAGGTTCGACTAAATTTCAGTTTGTTTTTTCTTTCTTTGCCAAGTCTGTCTAGTGCTCGCTCTCTTGGTTTATCCCCCGTTCTCATGCTAGGGGTGGGGTTCCACCATTCAAGACTCTTTCTCATTTGGTGTCGACTTGGTGAACATAATCTCTCGCGTCTAGTGTGAACTTGGAATGTTGCAGTTAGAGGAATGGCTGCTAACACATCCATGAATGACTCTACCTATCCTCTCTTTGAATGGCCCCTTGAATGGCTCTACGTGTATGGCGTATGATCCTCAAATTGTGAATTAAAATATGTAACAATCGTCATTCCTTCCATCATCTATTCCAGGTAGGAAGATTCCACCATTGTTCCATACCGTTCAGTGAGGTAGGAACAACATTCCATTTTTCCATAATATTTTTGATGGGGAACTCTCTTTATCTCGGGTATGTACTAAATGGGGTCTCCTCTCTAATCTATTGGCAACTTAGCTCATTTGGTGTCAACTTGAACTAAATCAATATGCTCATAAGTAAACAGCATACATGGCTCTATGTATTTAGGCGGGAACATGGGGGCCTTCTCTCGTCGTTTTTTGATAACTTGGTCCCAATAAATATGGCGTATGATATCTGGCTATTTGAAAAATGGCTGTTAAGGTATAGGCAAGAAAACTTGCATTATATCTTATATTATCCAAAGTGGTAAGTATATCCTCTGGCGGTAAGGACTTTTCTTCTCTCTCATCTGACGGTAAGAACTTCCCTCTCGCTTGGCGGTAAGGACTCCTCTCGTTGTATGGTGCCACCTGGCTAAATCGATATCTCGTCTGTTGGGAACTTGGAATGGTGGGTGTAGGAAGTAGCTACTAGGGGAATGATGGGTGATTTTTAGGTGCATTGTATGTAACGCATTATAAAGAAAATTGAGTCACTTCAGTTCGTAGGGTGAGTTGGATGTTCTAGGAAGAGTTCCTTATCATCAGAGTTCAAGGTTAAGGGTAAAGGGTATAAGGTATAGTTCGAGTGCTAAGGCTTCATCGAGGTATAGTTCGAGGCAGAGGTAGCGGTGGTCGATTTCGAGGGGTCGAGGTTCTAGGTGGAGGTTCACTTTATAGGAAGAGTTGTAGGTAAAGGGTTTCATTTGTCTGTTTGTGACTAGAATAGAAAGCTGACATCAACTCTTAGAAGGCTACTTACTGGCTATCAGAGACCCTTAGTGCCTCACTCACTCGGCCCGTACTTATTTTCGTCCCATACAGATGGATGTGTCATGTGTTTAAGGTGATTCAGATATGCTACTTCAGTATGCCATAGCATGTCCTTATCCTCTCGGCTAGCATTAATCGACACCTCCTGGCATCGACTGCATTGAATACTAGCTATTGGTGGTGACCCTATGGAGATGCCCTTCTGGCACTGACTACTGGGCACTGACCAAAGGTTTATAGCTATACCAACCAAAGGTTTCTAGCAGCATCGATCAGAGCTTCATGCAGCACTAACTAGCTACACTGACTGAAAAGGGCTTCCATTGGATCAACTAGTGGCTATTGGCTATCAGATGAACCTATGGCAACTAGCTCTTGTCAATGAATGCCTCCTCTCAATGGGATTACTAGCTATTGGTGACCCCTGTCTATTGTCCTACTGGCTAGCTCTGACCATAGGCTCTCAGTGACCCCACTAGCTATGATCGACTGTCAGCTACGACTACTAGCTATGATTGGTAATGATGGACTATTGGATTCCCTTGACCGACCTACTAGAAATCTGGTTCCTATGGGCTCTGAATGATGTATTGAACTTAACCAATGAATCATCATATATAATCTTCTTCATTCCTTCCCTCCAGCCCAGATAGGGACATTCCCAAGGTTCTGTAACGACATAGGGTCTAGGGCTATTTTTCCATATCTATGGAGTAAGAGGTCTAGATCGAGGGCTATGGAAGCTATGTGAAGCTAAGAAAACTAAAAATGACTCTCGACAAGTATAAACAAAGCAAGCAATCCACTTCCATTTCCTTTCCCCACAATTGCATAGTCAAAAAATTCTAGAACACATGTGGAAGGAGGAAATATCCTCTTCTCTATAAGTAATGATGTCCAGATTAGATTGCATTGATTCATCAGATTTCTCTATGGGATTGCTAGACCTTGTTTCGGGGAAAATCACCCTAGAGGTTTGTTGGGTCTAAACCTCCACAGAGTAGGGCATGCTATTCAGAAGGACTCACACACAACCATACTTGAATGCAAAAAACTAGCTAACAACGATAGAAAAACTCACCCGAAGTCCTACGTTCGATGTAGATCCCGTAGGGTCCAAACCCCCAACAACTCTCCTTCCGCCTTCAACTTGGAAAACAAGAAAGAACGTGCATGGAAACCTAATTGTACATCATATAATTCTCCTAAACATTAGTGCAATCCATGTGAAACATTATATAAACCATAATAAATGCTTAAATGATATCTTTTCACATATATAAATAAACATTAACACACGAGTTCAGGAACAAGATGGTTCTTCATTATCACGAACAGCATGTACAGTAGTAAAAGTGGAGAGATCACCTGAATCCTTCCACGATCTTCGAGCAGACCGTCGTCTAGATTCATCCCGCCCTTTCCTCGCTAAGATTCTTCCAAGACTTGTGCACTCGAGATGGCATATAAATGGATGAACATCTCCATGAAACAAGGGTTTCCTGATATAAATCTGGGAAAGTGCAGGAGGCACGGGGAATCAGACTTGAACTGGGATTCCAACAGAGTATAATGTCTATAGAATTTCTCTCTCCCTTAGGCCATACACATGAGGGGATTTTATACTCCCTCAAAGTAGTTTCAATCAGTTGGAAACAGTTGGCCACGTGCTGGGGTGGTTGAACTACCAGAGTAACCATCAACCCAGCCCGAAAATAGGGATTTTCTATATATTTTTTAATGATTTTAATGGCATCCATGGAAAAGTATATGTGGACTCGCGTATACATGCGGAAAATTCTGGGCATATCAGCGTATGGGGATTTTAACACTGCTTTTAGTGAATTTTTTTCAAGTCTGTAGGAATGGGTGCCCAAAGCCATAAAAGCAATCATGAATCATATGAAGGTGAAAAATGATGCTATAATAGATGCCCCCTAATATATGAGGTCAGAAGGGGTACATGATGGCCAAAATGTATTATGCACAGAGAAAGAACTTCGCAAGGACAAGAGAGGACTTCACCAGATTTCAGCCTGCCAAAAAGAAATGAAAGAAAATAGAGAGTCAACTCATGCTGAGGCGGGCATACCCATGCTCAGTAAAAAATACATCATATGGAAAGTACTGAATAGATCCAATATGTATACAAGTATAGCTGAACTGAAAATACACAATGAATCATCTAAGCATGGCCCGAAAGTATAAGTCTGAATCAATGTCCAAGTATCACATATAGAAAGCTGATCAATGATGCTGCAACTGGATGTCTGATCATATAAGTAACTGAATCTCCAAGTACCAAATCATAAGAGGTGGAATAAATGGTACAATCACGCAAATCGGGAGCCAACATATAGGATGCTGTTGTACTAATACTGCAACATATAAGCGTGAATGGCATCACTGGCAGAAACTGAATGGACTGTCAAAATTGAACCGAAAGATGTTGATGCAACCTGAGGTCTTCACCGATCTCGACGGCACAATTCTATAGAATGGGAATAAATGAGCTGAAGTCGACCATGTGAGAAATTTTTGGATTACCGGTTAATGATGAATACCGTTAACCAACGTGAGACAACCCATCAATAATGAAAATGAGTGTCAAGGTGCCCCAGTACAATCTAACAAGTGCGAATGAATGAGTTGAAGTCGAACACTTGAAAGAATCTATCAATCAGGAGGCAATGATGAATCCCCACTGTCGATAGCGAAGAGTCTGCCACTGATGACTGCAAACCCTAAGGTACTGACAAAAAGACTCTAGACCTTATTCCCAAAGCAATGAGTCAGAGTCGATTGAAAAAGATCTGCTGGAAGGAAGGCATTAAGGCATCCCACATCAGTCTAGCACGAGTGTTAGTATGAATCCTTTGTCGAAGTGTACGAAAAAGGACCACTTTAGCTACGCATAACTAATATCCCTAACAACAAAAGTGGCTGCCAATATCTTCAGATCTGCGGTTAGTTAGACATAAAAGAGCTGCAAAAAACCAGATCTATGCATGGAAAGACATTAAGCAGTAAAAACAAGGGTTTGCTCCATATACCAATAGACAAGACAAGAACAATTTTTGGAAGAATTTTTGTATTAATTGGGCACCTGGGAGGAAAACAAGAAGGCGTATCCAATTCTCCTCAGTGGGATGGGTTCTTGGAAGTCCTCAGCACTTCAGATCTAAGATTTCTCTCTCTTGTTGGTGTAGAAGACCCACACAAAGAATGGAACTCAAAGGGAGCTCACACAGCAAATGGCAGAAAATGGTGACCAAGTGTATAGATCCAGAGTGATCTAATAGGCAACAAAAGGTGAGGAATGGTAGGAAAAACCCTCCTATTTATAACAAAATATTGGTTCATTCTAGATCTTGGTGCATGGGTTAACCAGATCTAGATCCACTTTTTATGGAATATTTTATTATATTTGTTGGAGGGAAAAGGTATTTGACTTAGGTCAAATCCCTTAATTTGTCAAAAATAAATAAATAAATGATTTATTTATCTTTTTAAGGAAGCGGTTAGAAGATAATCAAATAAATAATGATTTATTTAATTATTTAAGGAAGTGGTTGAAAGATAATTAAATAAATAATGATTTATTTAATTATTTGTGAGTGATTTGGTCATATTTAACAAGGAATATTATCTAAATAAGATTTAAATAATTATTCCTAGAAAATAATAAGATAAATAAAGGTTTATCTAATTAATTTCTTTGTTTTTGGGTTAAACATGACTGGGAATAATAATTAAATTATGGTTTAATTAATTATTCCATGAGGAAAATCAAACAAATATAGGTTTTTTTAATATTTCCTTTTGGGGTTTCCTGTTTTAACATAGTGAAGGCAATTTTACTTGGGGTAAAATTGGTCTTACATGGTGTACTTGGGTCCATCTAATGATAATAGGTTAGATGACCAAAAAATGGTGTAACAGATTGCCCCCCAGCGTGCGAGTGTCAGGAGCAAATCGTATGACCGAAGTACGTTGTAAGAACTCAATCACTAGACAACAAAAGGGAAGTCAGAGAGAGAAAGGTGAGGTAGAGAGTGTGCTGAAGGACTAGACCCGGAGGAGACGAGACTCGCAGGTGCAACAAGTCTCTTTTTATGAGAGGGTACCTGTGCTGAAGGCGGCGGGGGAGGCATACCTATGCCCGCCGAGACAAAGTACAAAAGAATAATGTGTCCAGTAAACAAGGGACCGAACCATAAAGTACAGCTGGCATAATCATGAGCCAGATAAAAATACAATGAGGAATCCCATATACATGTTGTGCCTGGGATAACAGCCAGGACTCGTACAATAATATCTGAGTACATGAGATACAAATACAACCCAAATGCCCCCTGTAAATGATGAAGGGCTCACAAAATCTGACTGATACATGCAAATCAAAGAGGCGTTGCGAGTGGATACGGCCAACATCATCAAATATCTGGAGCTGCATCGAAGGCTGCAAGGAAGAGGTCATCCGGGCATGTGGGGGGCTACCTGCAGGGCCACCCCCTCATGAGGGTTGAGACATCTCACACACACCCGGGAATCATCAAGAGCTACTGCTGGATCACTGGACCATCACATATACGGATCTCGATCATGCTGAAAGGAGCTGGAGAAACAATCAAGTCAAAGGGAAACGAGAGATCCCTTTTCCTGATCCGAGGCACCGAACAAGAGTGGAAGCTGGAACCAAGGTACACTGCCCTCTAGACCTGGCTTCTGGAAGGAATGAGCTGATGCCGACAGAAGGAGGTCCGCCATAGGTGAGGCAATGAGATATCCTCAACTAAGGCACGAGAGAAAATAGTAGAGCGACGGACAGACTGACACTAATGATGATAGTGAAATGGAAAGGACTGAGTAGCGAATGGACGACTTCCCTTGTTAGAGCATAAAGGGCATGAATGACATGGCAGCGACTAACACAATATCATAAGGGATAGGGGACAGAGGGACTGAAGGTCATAACGTGCGACACAAGAGAGAGACCAATCAATGAAGGATGGAGGGCTATAGCGGGGTACAAAGGGACTCAGGATAGACTCCATGAATGCGATGATGACTCAACTTGGATGCTCTAAAAAAGGGCGACTCGATGGTGCTGCCACACAGTAAAGGCCCAATGGGGGACCATGAAAACATGAGTATAAGATGGTAACTCATGACGAAAATCGACATGAACAAAGACAAGAAAGGAGGCAAAAGGGTGCCCGAAGTACAAGTGTTGTAAGTGAGGAAGTTCGATTTTAAGGAGAGGTGAAGTGATCCTGCTTGGACAAAATAGGTCCTGGCGAAGGATGAAAGTACAAAAAAAAGATGCTGGCTATCTAACAGAAAATAAAACACGCATCTCAGAAGGGAAATGCTAAGGGTAATATTTCTTAAGATAGAGTGCATTGCGAGGATTAGGAAGAGGATTGCCTTCGAAGTCCTCTAAAAAGTATGCCCCCTTACCAAGATCTGTACTGATGACGTAAGGGCCTAGCCAGAATGAGTCGAACTTCCCATGACCAAGGACATCATGGGCCTAGTCATATACTAGAACAAGGTCACTGTCGTGAAAAGGACGAGGCTGGACGTTTGGGTCATATTGAGCTTTGGTGCGTTTTTTGGCCGCTTCCATGGTTTGCAATGCAACACGGAGGTCTTCAGAGGCACGATCAAGCATGAAAAGTCATTGTTCTAGAGGTTGGGAGTCAGGGATAAGTTCAACAGCCAGATGAAGGGAAGGGAGTTCACACTCGATAGGTAAGACAACCTCCTCTCCAAAAACAAGGTGAGGAGGGTTATGGTTGAGGGGTATAGGTGCCCCCGAGCATGATGTGGTCATGCCAAAATGTATTTAGAAAAAGGGGAATCTAAACACATTTTAATGATGTGGTATGCCATTTGTTCTTGTTATGGTTATGCAGTTTGAGAAAGGAAATGGAGGATTACCAATCTCTTTTGGTACTGCATATAGGGATCAAATGGACTTTAAGTTTCCGAGTTGGCATACCTGGTGTCACTATCCCAAAAAGAGGATTTGGAGATAATGAACTGATGCTCTCGTAGAAAAGCTATAGGTTGGTCAACAATAATGTATAAGATACTGGGTTGCTGATGTAATATGAGGGAACGATAAGGGGTATCATCCCTAAAGTGATCTGAAGTGATATGGGACTCTAGAGGTTCTTCTAAATGTGGAAGAATACTGGGACTAAAGTCAACACGACCAGATACACTAGGAGATTTGTGGAGAATTTCTTCTCTTGGTCTCTCAAATGTGGGTGCCCCCTTACCCAAACATTGGGTTTCAATATAATGGCCACAAGGTGGATGTGGTGTGAACGCATGGGTTCGATGTAAGGGGGAATAGATAAAGTCAAGGGTGGGGATTTTTTCCATAATGTCGTCATTGTGATAGAAGATGGGGTGACTGGTGGAAGAAAGACCACTTGACGTGGTGAAGCGACCTGAATCATCATCATGAGAAGAGAGGTTCACATGCGCATCGTCACAAGGGGTGACCGAAGAGTAAGTAGACAAAGGATCTACCGATGTTGAGCCCAAGATGATCGCTGAAGGAAGGTCAAGCGAAACAATAGGGGAGGATTCAGATGGAATGTTCCCCAAGGGTCTCATGGATGATGATAGGTAGAAAATTCTGGACGAAGGCTCCATCATCTCGACATCAGGAGGGGGAATGTCAATGGGAGCAGTCATATCTGGTAGTGCTGAAGTAGAATGCGCAAATAGGGGAGAGGTGGACTCATTGCGCTTGGCCTTGAATTGGTGGACCGCGGCGATAGAGGTGCGGAAGTCCTCGAGGCGGGGAAAAAGATGGGTGTAATAGCCATGGAGATCACACAAAGCACAGGGGTGGTTGTTGTGAATAGTCTTAGGGTTCTTGGCCACGGTCGCGGAAGGAACAGAGGCTTCTGGGACCGCGGACTCAGGGAACTTGACATTAACCATGGGCTTGAGATGAAGCAATTCAGGACAGGTATGGGTGGCGTGCTCGACAACATCACACAAAGCACACTAGATGGTATGCTTTGGAGGCTGAGGAAGAGCAAGGTTTGTCGGGGCAGCCTTGTCCTTTGATGCCCCCTTGCGAGCTTTACCCTTCTTACCCGAAGCGGTCGCAACAGGAGGCGGTTCCTGTTGAGGTGACTGAGGCACTGTTGCAGCGGGAGACGTCGGGGGGACCGGTTGAACCAGGGTCAAAGCAATATAAGGTTTGGGTTGACCAGGCGGGGTTGCGGCTGGAGGATCATGGTACCAGACGGGAATCCCAAGGGTCAAGTTAGGAAGAGAGAGGGTGGCCATGACGTCCCCCGTGTACACTCACGGTGGGATATAGGAATGGTATACGACCGGAGGGGAGTGGCAGGGTGGAGACTGACTCTAAATGGCTAAGGCTTCGGAGGGTCATGCCGGAGGTAAAAAGAGAGCTCATGACTACCAGCGAGGTGAAGAGCTAGGAAGAAGGCCGGAGTTGCGGAGAAAGGTTTCGACTAGCGAAGCCGAGGTTGCTTGAAGCGACCGAGACGATTGCATCATGCAAACATTCGATGGCCCGGGTCGAAGATAGGAGGAGGAGGAAGACCGGGGGAGGGAAGGTTCCTAGCAAAAAGGAGTCTTTGTAGACGCCGGGAGAGACGACACCGGTCAGGGAATCGACGGTTTTCTTGTTGGCTACGAGAAAGATGGTCGTCTCGGAGTGAGGTGCGAGATTTTGGCTCATGATATGTCGGCGGTCAATGGTGACTATCTTTCCATTATGAGGGAAAGACATCTTGCGGAAAACCACAGATGGGACAACAGACATAGCATAGGTGTAGCTTCGCCCCAATAGAATGTTGTAGTCTAGCGGGGCATCGATGACTTCGACGTCAACGCAAACAGTCTTACCGGCAAGGGTGATAGGACAATTATGGAAGAGGCCAATGGGATGGGAGGTGTGGCCATCCCATGCTCGAAGGGTGATCGTGGAAGGGGCCATCTCAGGGGATCCGAGTTGCTTCCAAACCGAAGCGGACATCACGCAGGTGGATGCCCCCTCATCAATTATACACCAAGAAACGTTGGCGTTCTGGATTTTGACTGGGATTTGGAAGGCGATGGAAGGAGGAAGAGGAGGATGGTCCGATTGAGTGGCGTCAAAAACAATCATTTGGTCATCAGCAGGATCTACAGTGCCCACGGTAGATAGTAGAGCCTTCTTTTGGGAAGGGCACGACTGGAGGAGTTCTAGTGTGGAAATGGCAGCAGGAGATTGCGCCAAATCATCTACTATGCTATACGAATGAGCAGCTCGACCAGAAGCAGTGTTTCGACATAATGGTCCCTTAGGAATCTTGGGATGAACCTCAACTTTGGGTTGAGGGATATGTAAGGGGCCACTGGATATCGAAAGAGGCTCTGTAGAACCTGAAGAAGGAGGCTCGGGGGCAGACTGAGCAAGAGGCTTGGGGTACTGGCGAGACTGAGTTTGAAGGTTAAGGTCGACGGTTAGAGGTGGAACAAAGTTCATCATGAGGATCTGGTAATTGGAGGAACTAGAAGGGGGAGGTGGAGTGGCCACCTGTCCGTCAGGTGGTTGGGTAGCCATGAATCCCTGTTGTGCATCCACCTGCTCTTGAGGGGGCGGTGACTGCTGTTGCAGGGGTTGAGAAGGAAAGGGAGGCGAAAGCGCATATGCCGGAGGAGCTGGCGCACCAGGCTGCGGATAAGGGTAATGGTTAGGTTGGGAAACATTGAGGTAAGCAGGAGGTTGGGAAAAAGGATGAGGCATGCCATATCCTGGATGCGTGCTACCAGGAGGGGGAGAAGTGCAGGGAGTGGTGCCCCCTCCCCCAGGAAAACCATAGCTCATGAGAGGTTGAGCGGATGGATGAGAGATAGATCCAACGATACTGTCGGCGGCATGAGGTGCCCCCGGTGTATGGGCATCATCGGGTTTGGGGAGATCAGGTAGGACAGTAGGATCATAACCTGTCTGAGCGTAGATCAGGTCATACTTTAACGCCATTTGGAGGGCATCTTCTTCGGTTTGAGGAAAATGTGATGCGACATCTTTCCCGATAGGGGACAAGAGAGATCTAAGGAACCAGTCCATGTAGACACGGTCTTCGAAGGTAGGAGATTGACATAGGCTCTTTCTTCTCTGCCATTCCTAGACATGATCGGATAGGCGGGTCGCAGATGATTGACGGAAAGAAGTCAAAAGTTCGATACCAGTGTCGTAACGAAGGGGAAGCTGGAAGTAAGATAAAAAAGCCCGGGCAAGAGTTGCAAAGGTGGTATGTGAGGAAGTGGGCTGATCAACATACCACTTAGAAGCTTCACCTGTAAGCATGCGTTGGAACAATCTAAGATGAACAGAGTCAGCGGTAATGGAGGTAGATGAACACCACATGTGGAAATATCGAACATGATTTGAAGGATCTTCTCCAGCACGGCCTTCAAACTTTGGGATGTCGGAAGGGAGCTTTGTTGGCATAGCAAGCCAACTAGCGTCATGGTGTATAGGGTCGTTTATCAACCGGTCCAAATCGGGGAGGCTGAGGCCTGCCAAGAAGGGGAGCAAGGGTGCAGCCGAGGTAGTTCCAGTGGTGGTTCCGCTAGTAGTCGGGCTGGCATTAGGGCCGGGAGAACCACTAGCATTAGGCCCTGGACCAGACATAGTGAAGGTGGCAGGGGGAGAACCAGGAGGAGAAGGAGAACCCGATGAATCAGGAGAGGATTCAGAGTGCGGACTTGAAGGAGGACTGGCTCGACGACGGCGGGGCAGAGCAGGTCGATCAACCGGAAACTGAGGGTGAAGGCCAAGAAGTCTCCGGGAAAGGCGCCTAGGGGGCGCAATGATGATAGGAAGAAGGAAACCGATAGGGGTAGAAAGGGACAGAATCAAGAGAGGTCAAGGGCAGACAAGGTGCAGTGACAATTGCTTTTAGAGTCTTTGCCAGACGGTGTTAACCAGGTGCTTCTTCACTTAGGGTCAGTGTGTGGTGTGCGTTAATTTTAATTTTTTAAAACCCTTTTCGTTTTGAGAGCAAGAAAAAGTGTGCTGCGTAATTGAAAAGAAATCCGCAAATAACGGTATATAATGCTGAAATAACAGAACATTTAATAGCTAACCTTGCATCAATCTATCCCAAAAAGGCGGGTCTCTCAAAACTACTCTAAAAGAGGGAAAAAATCTAGTCAAAACACACATAAAAAGAGGCCAATAGATCTAGGGTCAAAAGGGACAGGGATCTAAAGGATAAAGCTGCTGAAAAGAGGTGCAGATCACAGCCAAGAGACAGAGGCAAGGTGGCTGGAAAAAGGAAGGTAATCAACAAAAAGTGGAGGGGGCAAGGAGGAGGCCCTAAAAGTAGATCCAAACAAATCTTCAGGATGTGATTTGAGAGGTAGAAGAGCTGATTACAATGAACCTAAAAGGGAGGTAACAGATCTGGAAAAAAGGAGGCTGAAGCTCTGAAAAACAGACGGCTGAAACATCTAAAACTCTTCCACCAAAAGTGGAGGGTACTAAATCCCTAGGGGGCTAGGTTCCCACTTAGATGAGTAAAAACATATCAGAACTTGGTCAAAGCGGGCTAAGACATAGGCTGGAAGACCCTGACAGAAGCTGCAGCAAAACCAAGAAAAATTGCAGAAAAATCATTGAAAAATTGGCAGGTCACAGGTTCTGACCTGTTTTCAATGCAAGTCACAGAAAAGGGGTAGAAAAGTGCGACCTGGAGGTCCAGGTCGCAGGTTATGGGCCAAAAAGTGCGACCCCCCGTTCTGGTTGTCTCGGTGGCAGATTTTCAGAAAAGTTATCGTCTCAGTTGCGGCTGGTGTCGCTTACCTGCGCAATAGGGCCAGAAACACACGAAAGTTAGAAATTTGGATGTTTTAGGGTTTTATGTGAGAAAAACAACATAAAAATAGGAAAAATAAACAGCTGAAGAGAAACCCTAGGGTCTGAAGTAGCTGGATATGCAGGACTAGGAAAAACGACAGCGGTCGTAATTTAAAACCCGTGTGGAGTCGCCATTTGTTCTTATGAATCCTTTGTCGAAGTGTAAGAAAAAGAACCAATTTAGCTACGCATAACTAATAGCCCTAAAAAAAAAAGTGGCTGCCAATATCTTTAGATATGCAGTTAGTTAGACATAAAAGAGCTGCAAAAAACCAGATCTATGCATGAAAATACATTAAGCAGAAAAAGTAAGGGTTTGCTCCATATACCAATAGACAAGACAAGAACAATTTTTGAAAGAATTTTTATATTAATGGGGCACCTGGGAGGAAAACAAGAAGGTGTATCCAATTCTCCTCAGTGGGATGGGTTCTTGGAAGTCCTCGGCACTTCAGATCTAAGATTTCTCTCTCTTGTTGGTGTAGAAAACCCACACAAAGAATGGAACTCAAAGGGAGCTCACACAGCAAATGGCAGAAAATGGTGACCAAGTGTATAGATCCAGAGTGATCTAATAGGCAACAAAGGTGAAGAATGGTAGGAAAAACCCTCCTATTTATAACAAAATATTGGGTCATTCTAGATCTTGGTGCATGATTAAAATAATGTTAACCAAATCTAGATCCACCTTTTATGGAATATTTTATTATATTTGTTGGAGGAAAAAAGTATTTGACTTGGGTCAAATCCCTTTATTTGTCAATAATAAATAAATAAATGATTTATTTATCTTTTTAAGGAAGTGGTTGAAGGATAATCAAATAAATAATGATTTATTTAATTATTTGTGGGTGACTTGGTCATATTTAACAAGGAATATTATCTAAATAAGATTTAAATAATTATTCCTAGAAAATAATAAGATAAATAAAGGTTTATCTAATTAATTTCTTTGTTTTTGGGTTAAACATGATTGGGAATAATAATTAAATTATGGTTTAATTAATTATTCCATGAGAAAAATCAAACAAATATAGGTTTGTTTAATATTTCCTTTTGGGGTTTCCTGTTTTAACATAGTGAAGGCAATTTTACTTAGGGTAAAATTGGTCTTACATGGTGTACTTGGGTCCATCTAATGATAATAGGTTAGATGACCAAAAAATGGTGTAACAACGAGTGTAACCCGCAGGCCAATATTTGGAAGGAATCAGACGAAGTAGAGTGATGGAACCAAATCGAAGTACATTTCCGACATGCACAAGATGAATCTAGCGCACGGAAGAAACCCTCTGAACCAACCAATAATGAAATCTGACACAAAGGCGAGAAATCCACTGACAGGGTCAAATGGAAATCAAGGTACTGCATGAATCCCAAGTGTGATAATGTATGCTGACCTCGAACACAGGGGAAAACACTCAGTGAAAGACCCATAATGATGATCAAATGCTGAGCACAAGGTCACCTATCAATGATGGAAATAGGGCCAGGGTGCAGCTCTAGGTTTGCTCTCAGAGCAATGTGTCATAGTCGATAAGAGACAAACCCACCAGCAAGAAGTCAATGGAGACCTTCTCAAACCAGCACGAGCAGAGGACCAAAAACATCTGATATGATAGAACAAGATACTGAAAAGACCGGGAAGGCCGAATGAATAATGAGTCAAGAGACACCGCAGAATGGCCAACTCTGGTTAGACTTCCCTTTAACAAAAGCATGACTCATGATGACCATGGCAGTAAAAGTGACATTGTATAAGTCTGTTATGCAGGAGGCAGAACAAACTCTCCATATGATTGGTAGAGATAACAAACCGAGGGAGAACTGACAAGTGAAACAAGGTAAAGGCTGAACCTAGGTCAAAACTAAAACCATCCCAAATGGAGGAAAGATATATAAGTGTATATGCTTTGTTCAAGGGCGAAAAACTAACACTGTACTGCCATCAAATAACAAAGTTACATCCTGTTCCCGCTCTTTTTGTTATATTTGATTTTTTTTGTCTTTTTCATATAATAAGCCTGAAAAAGAATAAAATAATGCTATGGTACAATGGATAGAACGAGTATCAAGAACCAGATGCACTAGTTCCTGGGATTGAAATGATCCTATGCTCAATGCAAGGTGGCGAAAACTGGTAAGCGATACTCAGAGGAATGTTCCATCCATGGGTAAAAGGGTGTCAAGTCGTGATAGCTAAGTGCATGCAATGGTTTAACTTGTACAGATATACAAGGTCAAAAGTTGTCTTAAACATTGAGTCCAAATGAAGCCGGCTAAAGGCCAGGATAAAAAAGTAGCCAATATGCAGAGCAGTAATACAACTCAACAACACCAGGGAGCCTCTAGGGTAATAGCCAGAAAAATGATAGTGAGGAAGAAGAAGAATGAAGCTTCAACACATAAGTCATGGCAGGACTAAAAAGGACTCCTGAGCCTACATAAAACGCAGCATGGGCAACAAGTGATAGCGAGGAACTAACTAGGAAGCCCATGCAAAGGAAGGCTCTACCACCAAGTCATGATTAACAAATCGGCGAGTGAAATAGGCGTAACAGTCATGACCTGATGGGATCGACCCTATGACAAGTGATCAGAATGGAGGCTAGTATGCAAAATGCAACGGAAAGTGGATTCCCTAACCTATATGCCAGTGAAGATCATATACCTGCCATGATGGGTCAGCAGTCATGGATCAAAATCTAAAAAAATCTCAAAAATTGTCAAAATGTACCTAAAAACATACCAAACTGGGCACTTCCAAGCATCTGGGTTATGCAGCTTAAGATAGATTGAAAAAATAAGCATAACAAATTTTTGCGAAATGTTTCAACTTTTTGGGCATAAATAGACAAATTACCTCATATTTGGTTTATTATTACATTGCTGATTTGGAAAAAAGTGCTCTAGAGCAAAAAAAAATTCCTTTGTCAAAACAGGAGCAACCGACCGTCGAATTCCACCGAATTTTTCAGGTTAGCTCTTAATTCATCCTGCTATTCATTTTGTCTGTTCATAAATTAAAATTTAGGAATTTTTCACCAAAGAATCTCTTGCTAAAAATCACGGGTTTGCGCATACGTGGGTTGGTAATGACGAAGTTGCATATACATGCGACTGTGCACAAATAAAGTCGCGTATGCGCAGGCCCAAATGAAAAAAGCGTAGCTAATGAAGGAATTATTGAAACTTTGCAGGATGACCATATCATGGAGAGAGCGTGAACACGGTGCAATTGATCAAGAAGTCATGCAGGACCAAGCATCACTAAATATTCTTCAGAATCGAAAATTGCTCAAGTTTTTTTAAAATGCCAAATATGAAGAGCAATGTCTGGTTGCTCGAAATGCTTGTGAACTATTGGGAACCGGAAGAGGACTGCTTTATGATAGATCAGATGCCTGTACGCATTGAAGTGGAAGACATATATTTTATCACTGGACTCTCCTGGAGGGGGGATCCAGTAGACTTGCATGGTAAGCCTTTGGGAGGGCTCACTGTGGAAGATTACGTCCACGTGTACTGCGTACAGGGTTCCAAGAAAGTTGGAAATCAAATTGCAATCAAAGATTTAAGGGATTTTCACATGAAAATCCTCCTTTTCACCATTGGCAGAGTGGCAGGATCTGCCTCCCTACACCAGGCATCCAGGACGCAAATGAGCATAGCAGTGGAATGCTTAACTCATGTATATGATTGGTGCACAGCCCTATTGCTGAACATGAAGCAACAATTGACCTCTATCCGCCAAGCAAAGACAAAACACTTTGGATATGGTACAATTTTGATGACATTCTTCTTCGAGAAGATTCCAGCACTAATACCCAGAGTGATCTCTACCATTAGCAGCCTGAGAGACCCAAGAATTGCCCACTGGGCAGACATGATGAAGAGATTGGGGGGAAGTGAAGTTCCCCGGACCACTTGGGATGATGAGTTCTTCCAATGGTGGAGAGAAAAAATCATCGCAGTGGACGAATATCCCTATGCCAGGATGGACTTTCGTGGTGATCCAGATCTTTTCCTTCCACCAGGCACAACATGGGGTACAGTCGGTAAGTTTACAATTTTTGACTTATATAATTTTTTTGGATTTTTTCAAGATGTATGAAAAATGAAAAACAAACATGTTTTTGATTGGATTTATAATGAATTTAAAAATGATCATGATACAGATATTGGACCAGTTCGACCTGAGGGTTTCCCACGACACAAGCGTCGCCGAGGCGAAGCGGATACAGTGGATTCAGACAGGACCCTCCAGGCTATACAGAGGAAATTCGAGGGATTAACCCATCAAGTACCTATGGCTACAGTGGAAGATCTGCCTGAAGCCATCCAGAGGCAGGTGGTAGGAGTACCCCGCGATTGGGTACGGTTATTCCGCCGAGTTGCCACCATGATTGTGTTCTATAAGAACACCACTTCTGGGCAGGGACCTCAGTAGTAGATAGATATGATGTATCAGATGACTGTATATTTTTTGAGACTGAACATGATCGGGCATAAGCCCAAGTTTTTGTATGACCTATGGATCCAAATTTTTGTATATTTTTGAACACTCTGATGATATATGTACAATGATATTTGATGTGATGTGACAAATGTATCAAAATGTATGATGTTTTTTATTAAGTTTTATTGTATGGAATGATTAATGTGCCAATCAATTACTTGATTAGCTAATGAGTCTGCCAACCAATTGTCAGCTCGAGGAATATGAATGAAAGTTAAAAATTGAAATCATCTTTGTAACAAACGTACCTTCAAGAGCAACCAGAGTAAAAATGGATCTTGAAACCGATAAGTATTGTTCAACTGCGACACCACCAACTGAGAGTCCAAGAAAACTACCAACGAATTAACACCCAAAGATATTGCCTCCGAGAGTAGATAAACAACTGCAGTGTATTCTGCTATATTATTGGAAGCAGGACCAATGCAGACCCCTCTTGATACTAACAGTTGACCAAATGGATAATGAAGCACCCAAGCCGCGAAAGCTAAGTTCCGGGTGTGTCTACTAGCACCATCGGCGAAACCAAAATGACTCATGACATCCGACACAACCTGCCAAAGCAGATCAAAAACATCACCATCCCATCAAAAAATTGAAAACAACCAGATATGTACAATGAAAAACTACTATATACAACAGCAACATGCCAGGCCGAAGCCTAGGCATAATACTTCTTCAAATAGAGCCCATTTCTGGGCTCCGGCAACTCGTTCCCTTCAAAATAAACCAAGGTATATGCTCCTTTTTTAAGGAATTTTTTAAAGATAAAGGGGCCATACCACATAGATTTAAATTTTCCTGCCCCCAGGGCATATTTTTCTTGGGCATAGAACAAAACAAGGTCACCTTCCGAAAAAACCCTAGGCTTGACCGCCTTATCGTAATGAACTTTAACTCGGTTTTTATGCGCTTCATTCATCGTGGCGGCATCCCGACGCTGCTCATCGAGATGTTCCAGATGAAGGAGCCATTCTTCAAGACTAGAAGTGTCAGGAAGAAGTTCAACAACTAATTTAAGAGAAGGAATCTCGCATTCAATGGGAAATATGGATTCCAACCCGTGCACTAGCTGAAACGGAGTAAAGCCAGTTGTAGTTTTCACTGACGTCCTATATGCCCAAAGTGCAGGATATAGCATAATATGCCAGTTGGATCTAGCTTTATCAATTGTCCTTTGAAGAATTGTCTTCAAGGATTTATTCACGGCTTCCACTTTCCCATTGGCTTGAGGATAATATGGAGATGAATGCTCCTGTCGGAAACCCAATTTTAGAGCCAACTCAGCCATCATGATATTTTGAAAATGACTGCCATGATCAGTGACAATCTCTCTAGGAATACCAAAACGAGCAATAACCTGGTTAGAAAGAAAAAGAGCTGCAGTCTCACCATCATTCCCAAAAGTAGGCATAGCCTCAACCCACTTCATAAAGTAGTCTACTGCTACAATAATGTACTTGTGACCTTTAGCCGAAGGCGGGTTACAAGTAGTATAATCAATACCCCACTTTGTAAAGGGACCGACAGTAATGACTGGAAAAAGCGGAGCTGGATGAGCGCGCATTTTTCGAGTATAAAATTGACACGGATGACACTTTTTGACCGACTCCACACAATCTTTGAAAATCGAAGGCCAAAAGTACCTAGCACGCAAGATTTTTTGGGCTGTAGCAAGCCCAGATAAATGACCACCACAAGCTCCACTGTGGCAATCATTCAGCACAGCCTCAGCTTCTTCGAGAGTTAAGCAACGTCTCAGGATTGAATCAACCCCTCGACGGTATAAAGCATCACCAATAATCAAGTAATTCTTAGCCAAGTGACGCAACTTACAACGCTCATATTTCGAAAAAGTAGAGGGAAACTTCGAAGTCTGGAGATACACAATGATATCTCCATACCAAGGATCCTGTGGAGAGATAAGAAACAAATGTTCATCCGAGAAGGATTCAAAATAGACAGTCTCATCCCCACAGGGCAACTTGGAGATCAATTCTGCGAAAACTAATGATTTCTTGGACTTGGAAGACATAAACTCAAGATCAAATTCCTGCAAAATCACAATCCATCTATTGTACTTGCCCCCAATCACTCGCCTACTGAGGACAAACTGAAATGGATTGGCTGCTGCCAAAACATAATTTTTTCGTAGAATAATGTAATGCCATAGTCGCTGCATAGCATGAACAGCTGCCAAAGCTAACTTTTCTATCGGAGTATACCGGAGTTCAGGTCCTACCAAACCTCGACTAAGATAGTAAATAACATGCTCTGTAAGAGCATCATCCTCCTGAACCAGAACCATACCAATAGTAGATTCTGCTGCTGCCAGATACAAAAGGAAATCCCTGCTATAATCAGGTGGACTCAATAAAGGAGCAGAGGTCAATGCTTTTTTCAAAGCATCGAATGAGCGTTGAGTGAAGTCATCCCAAAGAAAAGGAACTCCCTTCTTCAACAATCTCATAAATCCCTTGGTAACTTCAGCATAATTTACGATAAATCTCCGAAGAAAATTAGACTTTCCTTGTAGACTTTGAAGTTGACGGATAGAGGACGGGGGAGGCAACCGAAGTATTTCCTCAACCTTGAAGGGATCTATCCTAATCCCTTCTCTAGACACAATGAATCCCAATAACCGACCGGATGTAACCGCGAAAACGCACTTGTTCGGATTCAACCTAATCTTATAGAAACGACATCGTTCAAATATTTGACGGAGGTGAGCAAGATGATCCATCCTCTTTCGAGAATGAGCAGCTAAATCATCCAAATATGCCTCGATAATCTTTTTGATGTCGTGGAAGGCATATGACATGGCCCGCTGAAAGGTAGCCCCAGCATTTTTAAGACCAAAAGGCATCTTCTTGTATGCAAAAGTACCCCAAGGACAAATAAAGGCAGTCTTATGCTGATCTTCAGGACAGATAGTAATCTGATTATATCCGGAGAAACCGTCCATGAAGGAGAAAATCTCATTACTGGCACACTCGTCAATGATCTAATCGATAAATGGTGTGGGGTAATTATCTTTAGGACATGCTTTATTTAGGTCTCTGAAATCGATGCAAACTCGAATCATTCCTTGCTTTTTATCTACCGGAATAGGGTTTGAAACCCATCCAGTCAAAGGAACAGGGAAAATGAATCCCGCCTTAAGCAGATTCTCAACCTCAGCTTTGATAGCTGCTGCCTTCCTAGGATTGACCGGACAAAGTTTTTGCGTCACATGCTTAGCATTTTTGTAAGTATTTATCTCATGCTGGACAATAGACGGATCTATACCAGGCATTTCCTCATAAGACCAAGCGAATACATCCCTATACTCTTTAAAGAGCTCGGTGTAAATCTGAATCTCTTCACGGGAACATTCAGCTCCAATGAAGACATTCTCAATGATATTGGGATCCCTGGAAATGTTCACCAGGATAGTAGGAGAAATCACAGCCATGTTCCCTTCAGCATAAACTTGTGTTGGTGCTAAAGGGTTCAGGACTGGGCGAACAGGACCAGGAGACAGAGGACTTGGAAAACTCGTTTCAACTTCGCTCAAATTAGGTAAAAAGTAAGACCGATGATGCAAATCATCCCACGATCTATCTATACCAGTCATAGCATCCAGGATGGCCTCTTCAGATGGAAAAGTGATATCAAGGCAATCCTGGGCAGAAGAAGAACTAAGTGCCCAAGCCGGAGCGACATCTCCATCCAACTCTTCTGGTGAGAGAGGAGTTGGGATGGATTCTGCAGAGTCAACAATAGAATAATAAGCAATCTCTGCTGTAGATATTGGAAATGTCATTCCACCCACTTGAACCTCCGCTAATGTGGTAGTAGGGGAAGGTAAGGTCCAAGGGTCCAAGAAATAATGAGTTTTGAAGAACTCTCTTCGAAGAGGAGCCTTGGAGGATGAAATTGCATTAATATGAACCGTAGGAGGAGGAATATCAAAAGTACCCATCAAGGAAGAATACATTGCAACTCCTAAATTCTCAACAGTCGCCTTGGTATTATCCAACTTGGGAATAGATGAGTCAGTGGACACATTCGGATCTACAGGAGGACAGTCTAGTTGGTCCACTGTAACAATCCTCCCTTCGTGAGGGAAAAAAATAATGCGAAATAATGAAGATGTAATGGCATCCATCTCATAAATCCAGTTTCTCCCCAATAGAAGGTTGTAGTCCAAGCTTGCATCAACTACCTCAACCTCTATATTCACAGTTTTTCCCCCAACATAGATAGGCAAAGCTAGGACAATACCATGGGGTGTGTGAGAATGACCATCAAACGCAGTCAGAAGAGTGGTAGATGGAACAGCTTTGGGAGATCCAATCGTCTTCCAACATGTGAGAGACATCGCGCACGTGGAATCACCCTCATCGACAACCGTTCGAAAGATATTGCACTTCTGGTACGATTATTTAATATGAAAAGCCATATGATGGGGGAGTCTCTTCTTAAAATTAGTCATATCAAATGTAATCAGAAGAGAATTTTTTGGATCAATAGCCCCAATGGCAGTGAGAAAAGCGCTGCGCTGAGCCAGGCAAGACTGGAGCACCTCTAAAGCCGACATGGCACAAGGAATCTGTGCCAGATCTTCCACAATAGAGTAGTTCTGGGCAGCCCTAGCGTTTGGATTAATCGTCGACCGCTTGGTAGATGCTTTGGGAATCCGAGGTATATGCTCAACAGTAGGCCTTGTAATGTGAAGCGGCTCAGTAGCATCAGGAGCATCCTTAGCTTTCGAAGACTCTTCTCCGCCATAATCACTGGATCTTGTAGCGACATCCATGTGAGCACTCATCATGAATATGTTTGATGGAATTTCCCCTTCCTGGGTGCCCCCAGAGGAAGCCCCAAGATTTTGATTCGCGCCAACAACTAGTTGTTGCCCTTGGGGAAAAGGGTTTTTTAACATAGCCTAGGAACTAGAAGAACCCTGCTGAGCTAACAGGCACTGCGCATCCTGAATTTTAGGGCAAAGGTGTGTAAGATGGTCTCCAGCACACAGCTTGCATGGAAACTTCACTTTCCTTTTCACCTTTGGACCCTCACCAACATGCTCGTTGGTTTTATTTGCATTACCCTTCCCATTCTTGCCCTTTTTCTTATTATTTCATCTGTTCTTCTTCCCTTCGGATTGTTGATTTCCTTTGGGATCAGAAGCTTGGACATCATTTATGGACAAAGATTGGGAAGGTGATGACTCAGCAGGCACAGCCTGACTAGAAGGAGCAGATTTCAAAGACAACTGCTGCAATTGAGTAAGCACGCTGGCTGCACCACTATTGATTGATCCAATCAGTCCGTCACCATGAGGACCAAGCTTAGTTTTGGATAAATCTAATTTGGAGTGAGGAGCATTGGGAAAATACTTATGGAGGACCCCAGACTGAGAATATATCAGTTCCAACTGCTGGGCCCTAAAAATGGCCTGCTCCTGGGAAGATACCCCTGAGAGGGATACATCCTTCGAAATATCTGACTGCAGAGATTTCAAAAACCATTCCAAAAGGAATTCACCTGGAATATGAGCTTTAATAAGCCTCTTCCTTCTCTGCCATTCCTGAATATGGTTAGAAATGTGGGTTGCGTCGTCCTGTTTAAAATTAGCCAGGAGTTTAGTCCCGGCATCATATCGGATAGGCAACTTGAAATGGTTTAGAAATGTAACTGCCAGTTCTCCAAATGTAGCAAAACTGCCCCCAGTTAGCTCAATATACCATTTGGCAGCGTTTCCAGTTAGAGTGCATTGAAACAATCTCAACCTAATCAAATCATCAATCAGGAAGTTTGAAGAACACCATAAATGGAAGGTGGTGATGTGGTCAGCTGGATCCTCGCCATTCTTGCCTTCAAACTTTGGAATGTCTGAAGGAAGTTTGGTGGGAACCGGAGGCCACCCCGGACTATAACGGATCGGATCATTAGTCAATTTTGACAGATCTGGCAAGTTTAACGTTGCCAGAAAAGGTAAACGAGGCGGAGCCTGAGGATTCCATCCTTGATAGGATGAATTCACAACATTCTGAAAACAATACCCTAGATTTGATGAGGCACCGGGTTGCCAGAAAGAACTCGTAGAAAAAGGAGAAGAACCTCCTCCCAACGCAGAGTTACCAAAGCCCAGACTAGTTCACCCCCCTAAAGTATGAAATGAAGAGGAAAGCCCCTGATAGGGGTTCCAGGCATTAGACAGAGGAGAAAAATTCTGATAACCACTCGACGAAGGGAAAGAAGCATTCCCTTGGTGACCAGCGTAACACTGATTCCCGGCCCCCGCTGTAGTGAATACAGGGTTCCAACCTGTAAAAGTAGTTGAATTCTAACCTCCAGACCAGGGGTTGAAACTCTGAGTCTGAGAAGTAAATGGAAAGGACCCTAAATAAGGATTTGAACTAGGAATATGTCCAGTTCCAAAGCGGAACCCTTGAAAAGAAGCTGATCCACTAGCCATGGAAGACATGGGTGTAGATCCAGCTGCAGCAATGGAAAAGGAAAAATAAGGAATCCCACTAGTGGGCATTCTAAAACTGAAGGGACCAGATTGAGAAGCATGTGCTTGGGTGAAACCAGAGCCAAACATAGCAGCACTAGAAACAATCGAAGATATAGCAATAGTGCCCCCTCCTTCAACAAAAGCAGGAGTCTGAATGCCTGCAGCGCTCACGGTAGAAGCCGCGTTCCCAGTCGTGGCCATCGAAAGGTATGTATAATACGGAGGATCTTCTGGTCTCTCTGACTCAGGTCTGATGTATTCAACAATGAATGGATAATCAGGAGGAAGAGGAGATGGAAGTGACACTGATGGTTCAGGTACTTCCTCTATTTTAACTTCTTCTTCCTGCGGAAATAAAACTCGCGAGGTGAGCGGAATGCTCCTCTCGGAACCAACACCAGAATCAGCTACGAAACCTTCAGACCCTTGTGGAGGATCTCTCTCCACTGCGTCAGACGTCATAGGGTGGTACCCACCTGCTAAATCACTCCTACGCCTTCTTGAAGAAGGCTCTGAACTCTGGGGAGATAACCCCCGGATTCTCCTCGATCGACGAGGCGCTTGATCAGCCACTTTAACAAATTTTAATTAGACTCAAAAATTATAAATCTAGGCAAGCTAAGAGCAAAGAGCACTCACTACAAAAATAAATCCCTGAGATACAAGCAAGCAAACAACCTTCAGGTATTTCCGCTCCGAGTGATTAGGACCGGACACCAAAATAGAAGAAAGCGAAATATCTGACCTCCCGAAAGTAGTCTGGGATAATTATGGCCCAGGCCTACTAACGAAGGTAACAGAAATAGTTACGACAACCTCCTAACGACAGCCTTTGCCGGCACAAGTACCCAAGCTTCGCAAGGGCACCCCCCAGAAGTACTGTTGAAAGTGATGCGACGTCTGCCTCATGTACCATGGGTATTCCCCCCCGCAGTCACCTATGTGGAACCTAGGAGTGGCAACTATGGGCACCAATCTGTGTCAGAAGCTGGGTGGAACGGTCTTGAGGTCAGATTCAGCAAATAAGAGAGGGGGTATCTCTCTTCTCAGCCTTCACTTCCCCTTGCGCTTGACTCTCTGGAGGAGAGCTTTCTCGGTCCACTTAACGGAGTTGGATTTCGCTCAATTAATCAACTTCTATGTTTTTTTTGAGCGGCCTTGGAGAGTTAACTCTCCACTCACCTAATCCAAGGCCCTACAACCTAACTAGTTGGTGTATGACACTTAAAAAACTTGCTAGTTGCTTTTAAATTATATCGCTTATTTTAATTGGCCGTTATGTTAAGTCAAAGGGATACGGAAATGAAACTTGTGGTGTTTTGACGCAGAAAAGAAATTAATAAAAACCAAACTACATGCAAATGCAGTTATTGTCTTTTGATGAAAAGAAACTTCTATACGGGTTCTACGAGACTAAAAAAAAATTATTTTTTCTTTTCAAATAACAAACTCCACACTCACAAAAACTAAGAAAATGACTAAATGCTTAAGTGCACCTGATGCAAATCACTAAGAGCATGCAAATTCTAAGATGCAAAATCTACTAAAGCAGATAGAAATTTCCCAAAGATCCTTTAGTTTTATCTCTTTTTGGTTGTCCAGAAAGCTAGTTCCCTAAATCAGAAACTCTTAATATAAAGACACCAAAAACGCTTGAAACAAGAGGAAGAAACCAATGACAATTCCTTTCCAAAATCAAGTTGAAAACAAAAAGCAAGAAACCTCAACAAAGCTTCAACAAATATACCAAAATGAAAACAAAAATGTGAAACAAAAGCAAAGGACAAAACAAAATGTTTTTGGGCTTTTGAGTTTTATAAAAAGGAAGAGCTCGACAAGACCAAGAAGACTACCAAATCCCAAGCCAAACAACTCTGAATTTCAAGCAAAAACTTCAAAAATGCTCCAAACCTTATAGGGCTAGCTAGTAGCAAGATCTATATGAGAAAAAGAAGACAAGAAACTCAAACACTCAGCCTAGAAGAATAGTACAACCTTGTAGCAAACAAAAACTTCAAAGAACCTAGAAAGACTTTTCAAAAATTGCAACAAGAACTAGTCAACTGAACTCAAGAAAACCAACCAAGAAATGGGCAAAAATCGAAATGAAAAGCAAGACACAAAGGTAGGAAAGAGTAAATGAGCAAAATCTCTCTGTTATGATGAAGCAGAACAACCAAGAATCCCCAGGAAGAGATCTTGGTACTCAAACCAGAAATGCCAGCACAAGAAACAAGATTTGCCAAAAAAGCTAGTTTTCAACCAAACCAGAGATAGAAAAGACCAAGGACCACTTTCTACACAATCCAGAGGATACAAAGACACTGTAGGAACAAGCCTCCACAGGTAGACAAGGCCAAAAAGCCAAAAAACCTAAAATTTCAAAATTGACCTAGGTATACGCGACTTGACAGTTTAGTAACAAGCATGCATACGCGACTGTGCTAAAGGAAACCTGCATATACACCACTCCCTTTAACAAAAACTGTGTGTATACGCGTCTATGTACAGACTAACTTGCGTATGCAAAGGTAAATAATGAAAATTAAAAAAGATCAAGCCTGGATAAGAAACCGGGACTTCAGTCTGACTGAGAAAGAGTTAACTGGACTGGAAATAAAAGTTAAAACTATTGGAAACCTATCAAACAACTGAAACCACCTAACAGGGGAATCAAAAGAGTGTGATCCCCAGCGGAGTCACCAGTTCTGTTTCGGGGAAAATCACCCTAGAGGTTTGTTGGGTCTAAACCTCCACAGAGCAGGGCATGCTATTCAGAAGGACTCACACACAACCATACTTGAATGCAAAAAACTAGTTAACAACGATAGTAGAACTCACCCGAAGTCCTACGTTCGATGTAGATCCTGTGGGGTCCAAACTCCTAGCAACTCTCCTTCTGCCTTCAACCTGGAAAACAAGAAAGAACATGCACGGAAACCCAGTTGTACAGCATATACTTCTCCTAAACGTTAGTGCAATCCATGTGAAACATTATATAAACCATAATAAATGCTTAAATGATAATCTTTTCACATATATAAATAAACATTAACACATGAGTTCAGGAGCAAGATGGTTCTTCATTATCACGAACAACATGTATATTAGTAAAAGTGGAGAGATCACCTGAATCCTTCCACGATCTTCGAGCAGACCGTCGTCCGGATTCGTCCCGCCCTTGCCTCGCTAAGATCCTTCCAAGACTTGTGCACTCGAGATGGCATATAAATGGATGAACATCTCCAGGAAACAAGGGTTTTCTGATATAAATCTGGGAAAGTGTAGGAGGCACGGGGAATCAGACTTGAACTGGGATTCCAACAGAGTATAATGTCTATAGAATTTCTCTCTCCCTTAGGCCATACACATGAGGGGATTTTATACTCCCTCAAAGTAGTTTCAATCAGTTGGAAACAGTTGGCCACGTGCTAGGGTGGTGAACTACCAGAGTAACCATCAACCTAGCCCGAAAATAGGGATTTTTTATATATATTTTTAATGATTTTAATGGCATACGCGGAAAATTCTGGGCATATCCGCGTATGGGGATTTTAACACTTTTTTTTAGTGAATTTTGTTCAAGTCTGTAGGAATGGGTGCCCAAAGCCATAAAAGCAATCATGAATCATATGAAGGTGAAAAATGATGCTATAATAGACCTACCTTACACCTAAACTAACATTAGAACTACTGCCTTCACTACCTGCTAGATAACTTATCTTTATACCGAAACCTACCACCATTAGATACAGTCATGCCCAACTTCGTCTTAAGCTAGGATGGAATAGCACTATAGTACCACACTATGATATGAACTTTCCTTACTTTAGACACTCACACACCTGCTAATCCATAGTTCTTTAGAGCCCCTATACCATGAGGTCTTTGGAGGGATAGCTAGAAACTTATCTGGGATGGCATGCTAGATTTTATATACATAATTACGGAAAAGTGGCTAATAACCTTTCTTGTTTTACCTGTACTTCGGGCGAACGAACACACTAGGATGTCTTTGAACCCCCCACAACAGAGGTTTAATATGCTTAAAAATGCATCTCAGAATGTTTCTTTGGATCGACTGGACCCGGGAAACCCTACACCCAACCCTTTTTTCTTTTAGTCTTTATACCCACTTCATTCCTTTATTGAAGTGTTACCATAAAGCCTATACATATTAAGACATGGCTGGACAAGTTCGAACTATACCCCTTACTAAAGTGAATACCACCTATTATATTGACCTATTCTAAATAATGTCACCTGGATCAGATGAGGTGGATACATCGACGATATGGGAACCCTTTTTCTTAAGGACCAGTTCTTTAGTTCATTCAGCCAGTTACCTATAGACAAAATAGAGCTCGATGCACTGGTTGATTACTTTGTTCCTCATCACCCTGATAAACACGAGTTTGAGATAAGAAACACTGCATATTATCAGCTTTTTCGAACTAACCAAAACTAGGCACCCAAAAATGACCCAATGAGATGTTTGCATAATGCACTTAGAACATGTTTGAAACTACCCCATATAAGAGTTCTTGCTGCCACCTACATGAATGGAAGAAAGGTCGAAGCCTTTAATGCATTAAATCAATGATTTTACTTAATACAAATGCTACTTTGATACCCCAGTGGATGCATATAACTCAGACCCTCATATCAACGAAGGTTCACTTTAAAAAGACACACATCTCATAAGCTTTTAGGAAGTCCCTAGACCCACCCCAAATAGAAAACTAGCTTATCAAGGAATTTTCCTTACCATAACCTGCCTTCAGGGATAGATGAAAGAAACGATCATCATCACTATTATCTTTTTGATTCAAAGTCTTCGCTTGCCACCAGGATTCCTTGAGAAAGTATGGTGGCCCCGAAAAATATGGGGTCTAAGGTTAGGGGAAAGGAGGTGAAAACGATAGCACGCCATTTCTCGAGGAAGAGGGGGAGGGAAATTCAGTCTTTGGCTTGTGCTAGATGAGGGAAGAAATATGATGATCTTAATTGACATTATTTCCTTATAAAATGGGCTTTCTTCTATCTAGGATCATGTCCCAGATCCGATTCAATACATTGCCATTAGAAGAGAAAATAAATTATGGTTTCAATCAAAACAAAAAGGCATCGGCAACCAGAAAGGGTCTTTTCCCAGTATTTCATATTATATATGATGCGGCGATGCATGCAATTATATACAATGCAGTGATGCACATCACATATTATTTACGATCGTCACATCTATTTTTTTTATCTGTGACACTGAGTCCATGTCTCTGTCTCTGGCCAGTCCATTTTTCCAATCTCTCTTCACCAAAGTAAGGCAATTAGGAATTCAGGAACTTACATTGACTGGTAGATAACGCATCTCAATGTGTGATCTGATGCATCCATGCTATCGTATGACACACGCCACATACTCCTAGGTCAGCGGAACAGCGGAGCGGTTCAACTACGACCGACTATGACTACGAAGATGGAAGGAGTAACGAAAGGGGAAGGATACACCCCTCTCGGTGATTTAGAAGGTTTTCCCCCCCTTTTTCCAGATCTCGAATGGAGATGCATACATATTTAAAAGGAGCAGTACTACATCATGGGAGTGGTTCATTGATATGAGGGTGGTTCAATGAGCCATTTTTGTTGGTGGGCTGGCCCTCTGTGAGCATGTTGTTTCTCTGATAACCCTAGTAAGTAGAGATAGCTAACTTGGCTTCGTAGCTCTCTCTTCTACTTCCCTCTTGGCAGAGCTCATCAATGATGAAGGAAGAGATTCCCTAAGGTACATAAATCTATCCCCCGAGTCCCTCCCAGTTTCCCCCCCTAAGATGATCCATCGGTGAAAACTTGAGGTTCAAGCGAAGGGTGGAGAAGAGTCATCGTTAATTGATTTTCGATAGCAAGCAAGAAGCTCCTAAAAGCAGTTTTTCAATTATACATTTAGGAGTTTCACATGCATGATATGTTAAAGAATGAAGGTGTGGGGGGAGAGTAGGTAAAGGTGCTTCGATCCAGTAAGTCCAAGTGGCAGCATAGCTTCTAGCTGTCAGGTACGACTCTGAGAATTCCACGACTTAGTTGAGCTGTCCAACATCAATTCATTATATATGTAATAAAATAAGGTATATTCTGTCAAGCCCAACCCACTAATCGAAGGCATATGATATTAATGAAAGTGGCATGTCTATCTCTAAGGTAAAGTATCAAGCCAAGCTAGCTATTGGATCCGGCATTGAAATGATCTGAGCTAAAGGGAAACTACCACTACCTCCCTCTAGACTACTCGACCTCCCTCTTCTTCCATCTATCCCATCCATAATCCAGCTATGTTCAATAGGTTCTAGCTGGCTGTTTGGGCATCATATTTATCCTATCTCTCAATTTCTGAAGCCCGTCCCCATAAAACTAGGCTCTCTGATGGACCAGCCACATAATCCTCTACCAATCCATATCCATTCGACAGTTCCACAATATAAGCTAAAGGTAAAGTAAACCACCCACTAAACTACTTGACTATTCTTCTTATTCAACCCATCCATCCATGTCTCTCTAATAAGTTCTGGCTATCCGTTACTTCGAAAAATGTTATGAGATGCAATTTGATCTATATTCAACCCATCGTTGGCATGGGTCATTGGCATAATAATAATAATCCATTGGGTTCTAATAAGTGCATTTATCTTTAGTAAATTGATTCATTAAATTGTGTTTGTCCTTGCACCTTTAAAAGAGACTAGTGGTTCTTTGCCCAATGCGAATGTATCCTAGTGGGATAAAGAGAGATACTCCCAGCCATGTTGATTGGGCCTATAGTCAATTTCCACATTTTGCTAAAATTCATTTTGGTTCTTTTCATCGTAGAACCCATTTTTTGGGGGGGTGTGAGTCATAATCCCTTATTGAGTGCCATAAATCGTGTTTGTCTTTACTTCACTGTCTGATTTCCATATTATTAAATATAGGGTGTGTTATCTTCTATTTTCTAATTCATTAAGTAGGTAGACAAAAGAATCTCAAATAGTAGGCAGGAAAGGTAGCCCAATCGACCCATTGACTCTTGTCTTATTTTGGGCTCCATGGGACAAAAATGTGTAACTAATAAGGGTTTCCATTCCATAGGTAAGTGATAGGTGTGGTGCAGTACGTTCAGAGGGTAAGGTTTCTCAATTTTGTTCTAACAGAACTTCAACAGATTCTTTGTTGCACCACGTAATGCATGGAGAAGAAGTTGTAAGGTTAGTGCACCTCACACTGGGGACTACTTCGTTCCCTCTGGCCTCTTCAAAATGGCTAGAAACATCAAAGGACTGGGAATTAATATATATTATAGATTAGAAAACATCATGAATATAAATTAGAAGTATCATATATAGATATTATAAAAGTATGAGATTTTAGTACACGTGGATTACAGGCTATAATGTTTCTCTTAAGGATTTAACTATTTTTCACTCTCTCTATGGAATTTGAACTAAGACGGGGGGCTAAAGAAATTCATTAATCAACCCCATATGTACTGACAAGGGAAAATTTAACCCTCATACTCGTACCTCATATGATTCCCTCTGGGTCGTAGGGAAAATTGAACCTGAATTTGAGCTATTTGGGTGGGGGGGGCGTACCTCAGGCAAGTCCCTCCAGGTCGTGGATGTGGCGATATCATATGTATATTGATATGTATTTTGAGATCTAGAGATGTTAGGTAAACTTCAAGAAAAGGTCATGTTCAGTAATTAGTCTTAGCCCTATGGAGTAAGGCCCTATGGACTTCCAGTCTTAGTCCCATGCCCGTCTTTAAGAGTGAAAGCCAAGAGTTAAGAGTGCCTTAAGCCATAGTCCATGGCATAAGCCAACATAAAATATCTTAGTCTATGCATTTCTTCCCACACTTACCCTTACGGTATGGTTTTCATGGTACACGGTTTGAATAAGTCTCCATTCAAATCATAATAAAGCTGTATAGAAAGCACCAGAGGATCTTCGAAAGAGACATGGGTGAATTCCATCCAGTATTTTATATGATATTATGCCATTATCTTATATAATAATAGGTGTATATTTTTCTCTCGTAGTACTTGGTTGCTCCTCTAAGAGTGACCTAGTAGAAGGGATTACTATTTCTTATTCCATTCCTTATTTTCATTACTCATTATATAAGAGAATAGGTATTTCTTATTTATGTTATAGAGGTTATTATTCCCATAGAGGAATAGGTGGGTATATTTGTATCCTCCTTATTTTCAATTAATAACAGGAGAGTACACTAAAGCAGAGCATAAGTGAAGCTAGTCCCCTGAGCTCTAGCGAAGAAGCTAGAGGAAACGTTAAGTTGGATCGACCACCAGGAGAGGTTGTGTCCATCCATTGTTGAAAGAAAGAGGGCCTTACTTCTAAGAGCTACAGTGGAAGCTAAAAGGTAAGTTCAATTCGATACCACTTGTGTCCCCCTGAGCTTAAGCAAATAAGCTATGTTCTCCCACTGAAAGAAATAAGCACTATAAGCTCCATTGTAGTTCCACTATATGCTAAGATATAACTCTTCCTTCTACCTGATTCACTTCTGTAGAGAAATAGATGCTATTATAATGAAATTATCTTTATTTAGACTATTTAGCCTGAGAGTTTATTAGTACTTATATTAATTCCCTTCGGTCCTATGGTCTCTGGTCTTTCTTAGTCCCAGGTCTCATGGAGTAAGGCCTTTAAGGTCTCTCTTTATTACTTGAGTAGTATTAGTCCTCCCATGCCCTAAGGTCTCTTTATTATTCCTCGTAACTCTTTCCCTTGGTATTGCTTTAGTTCCATGTCAATGAGCCTTAAGAGACCAGCTTAGTCCAAGCAGTAAGTTCCATACTTGGCACTAGAGTGAAAGCACCAGATAAAACTACCTTTCCTTTCTCCCTTAGCTAAAGCTAAGAATAATAAGGTCCTTAGCCATGTAATTGCCATATCGACGAATTTAAGGTAAGTCTAACTAGAAGGACTTCCATAAGGTGTAATAAAGTTCCATTAAGGCTGGTTGTTACATCCATAATAACTTTAGAGTTCAAGCCTTATGGTATGGACTTATAAACCTTAGTATAAGTTCCATAGAGTTAGCCTTACGTCTGGTACAGACTTTCCCCCTTAAAGAAAGATCAAAAGAAAGAGGCCTTACTTCTCTGAGCTACACCGAATAAGCCGATACTACTTTCCCTAAGGTGGTAAACTAGGCTTAAGGGCCTTTTCAGTCTCCATTATTTGAAAAAGAGAGTGAAAGCCTTAAGTGTCTACATCCATAGAGACACTGACTTATGGTTTGTCCACATCCGGACTTAGAGTGAAAGTGGTAAGCCTTCTACCATCAAGACTGCTTTAAGCTTAGTACTAGCCTGCCTTTGGACACTTGCTGTAAGTCTTAGAGTTAATTACTTGCTTAGTCCATTGAGTATGTTTCCCATGGACACTGTACTTTCTTACTTGCCTCCTAAGAGTAGGTTCCATAGAGAGAGTAAGTCTTAAGCAGTATTAAACTAGCACTTTATACTGAGAGTGAAAGCCAATACACTTCCATCCTTAGAGTAAGGTTTCCCATGACAAGAGGTACTACTAACTAGTCTTGACACTTTCTTTTGTACTTGCCCTTGTCTGTAGAGTAAGTTCCATGGAGTTTCGTTTCCTATTGGACTAGACTAGCTTCCCTATGGACTGCTTGAAGAAGGCCTATAGAAAGCCTTAGAGAGTGAAGCTCCATGTCAGCGTAGCTATCCTATAGTCTTGCCCTTATTGCCTTAGCTTAAGTCTGGGTCACTTGCCTACTTTTTGTCTTTTTTTCTCTCTTATTCCCTCCCGCCCTAAGGTAATAGCTATAGTATCTTTCCCTTAGAGTATGGTAATACTCTATTCCATAGAGTAAGCCAGTAATAGGTATGGTGGTAGCTCTATTTCTTGGTCCCATGGACTTCCGTAGAGTAAGCTCCCAATAAATTGAACTTATTCCCACCTTCTTATTAGTAACACCTGGTTTCTATTCTTTATGTTATAATCACCTCAGGTCGAAGAACTTAACCTTTTCTCTAATATATCCAGCAAGCTAAGTTTTCCCTAGCCATTGTATCTCTCGGCACACATTCTCTTTTTGCCTAATCGTGATTAGCCTATTATATATTACATTATGCAATCATTTACTTATACTTCTTCATTTCCATAAAAGCATAATATCCGTTGATCAAGCCCTAATCCATATTCGCCATACTCTTCACATTCACTAGCAGGAATATCCAGACAGATCTTTTTCCACCTTGCCAATATCCCACATCCCACATCTAAATTTTGGGGTTGGCCACTTAAGCCTTGAATAATGTAAAGAGAGACTAGGGGCCATTCGACCGACCTACCCATGTATCCCAACCGAGTATCAAAGTATCAAAGCATCCAAGTAAAGTATCCAGAGTAACCCATCCCAGCTATGATTAGCATATCAAGTGGGTCAAAACCTGTTGGCATCAACTTTTTTTCTTATGTATTTCTTTATTAGAGACGGAGAGATGGATTGAACATAACATCTGTATTTCATTTCACTAAAATTCACTATTTTAATTGAACGTTAATTGAACTGATTCATTTCACGTCTGCATTTCATAGACCCAAGTTCAGAGACATTTCCATAGTAGAGCGAAAATACCAATCTAAGCTATATTTATCTAACTTGGTGGGCTAAAGGCGAGACATTGTTTCCTTGCAAAAGGGTAAAGGCATCTGTGTTACTTGGTGATGAAGGCAGAAGTTGACAGGCTCCTTCATGGGTCAAGGCTTATTCCATCCTTTATTTTGATCAAAGTCTAGTTCGATGAGTCTAGGTTCAAGCACAATGAGACAGTAATAAGCAGCACTGACTAGTTCATACCATGTGAGAGTATACTTCATGTTGCACCTTCTAGGTCTTAAGCTGTATAGTAAGGTAATACTAGAATAGTTCTAGATTTCTTTCTTTTTATCGATCTAGAGAGTATCGGTAATAAATATTGATTTCAAGATCTATAGTTTTCTTTAGAATATATTGATTTCTAGTATAGAGATAGAGATCGGTATATCTTGGTATCGAGGTAGAGCTCTCAGTATAGCGTGAAGCTCCGACAAATTTGGTTAGTGAGAAAGGTTCTTCCTTTGCAAGTATTAAGCTCCCCCATCTATAACTATTTGATTCTTATTATCTATGCTATATTGTGTATATCTAGGCATATAAAAAGCTATTGTTGTATCTCAATCATAGCTGGTTATAAGGTTCGCCATGTTGGGATTTTTCCAGGATAGGGGACCATGTATAGAGTTGGCTGGTGCAGATTGAATGGAATGCGGACTGAATGCGGACTCAGACTAACAAACTTTGGAGTAGAACTTACTTAATCACAATAATTTTTGGGAACTTACTGTTACATCTTTCTATCTCGGGTTTGTTTCGACGACATCCGTTGGACCACCCCGCTCTGTAGATGTTGGCCCCATCAATAAAAAAAATAAAAATCATTGTACCTCTTCGTTCTCTATGTATGGCTATGGCTATTGGAGGCTATTATGATGGACTATTCTGACTGTCACTCACCGGTTGTTTTCATATGGGCGTTGGAGACCCAAGTGTAGTTCATATCTAGTGCCAATGGTGATCTAGCTCTTGTTTTTATTCACTAGTCCATTGTCATTCCACCTTAGGTTTCCATGTTGTTAAAGCAAACATAGAAGCAATGTATATGAACAAGTAGTAGAAGCTTACTATGAATGAGACCAAGACCAGTGTGCAATTCCCCAAGTCAAACACAGCTTACAAGCATCTGGGTTCCATAACTCAATTTTAATGCATTTCAGATTCTTCCTTCCAACCAGGCAGGTGTCAGCGCAACTTCTAGCTCTTGGGCTAGTGTATGAGTTATGCTTTATCAACATGTTGGGAGGTAGGCTCGAACTATCTTCCCCAACTGCTTGGGATGGGAGGCACTGTATTCCCAGTTGATTGGGAGGTACGATGCTAATGCTATTAGGGGTAAATGTCACTTATTGGTATATGTAACTTATCCAGATGCTATTATACCTAGAATGGACCTTGAAGCAGTATTTCTATTGGAAAGGGCGGTAATTAAAGTCGCGTGCTACTATAGGAAGGATCATTTATTGAGCGCTAGTGAGAATACTAATGTATTGATTGGAAGGTGAAGCCTGTATCTATTCGTATCAGCCATCGTTCGGTGGTAGGGACTATCACTTCATCTGCCCATCCATCATCCATCTACAGACTTGTTATATCTATAGTTGCATTTATAAAGCTAGTATATCTCAAGGTAATGCTCTAAAGCCAGTCTATCTATATAGCCAGTCTATAGGTTGGGATTGCACATTAGGGACTATCCTTCCTTTCGATAGTCTAAGGAAGTATTCTCAAGGGTGAAGCCCGATAATAGAAAAAATGCAAGAATAGATCCACATAATCCAGGCTCTTCACTATCCTGTGTGGCTCTTTAGTGCAGCTCTTCACTGATGAATGCCTCAACGAGGACAAGCCACCAAGCCACATCGATATCGATATAAAAAAGAGTTCTTTATATAAATTATTTATCGATGCTTCACACCCCCTATCTATGCTTCACGTCTCGCCCCATTCCATTGAATGATGACCCTGAATCACGCCCCATTGAATGGATAGATGAATGGGGATAACATACCTGTGACTTTTCATTCCAAGACGAAACTGGGTATAGTATATTTTCTTCATTAAATCATCAAATCATATCCATCACTGGTGACCACTTTGTCTATTGGTTAGGATCAGCTATTGGTAGGTTGTAAGCATAGGTAGTCAGGCTCAGGTGGTCGGGTACGTAGTAAGCATAGTTCGGCAGGTAAAGTACAAGCTCAGGGGTTTATATAGGGTCTTAAATTCCCCCAGCTAGGATTCTAATCAGTTTTCTTGTTTTTCAAGAGAGAGAAGATTGGTTGTACCCTCATACTACTAGGTACTACCTACATTAGCTAATCAGCCTCATAAGCCCTTCCTTGAAGTACCATCTACACCCGCCAATTTACAAGTTACATCCCCAATTTATGAGTACCTATAGTGAGTCCCTCACCATATGAATAGTGAGCCCCTCACCATATGAATAGGGAGTCGATGGTGGCCTTATATTTGAGAGTTCATCAATGGTAGCCTTTTATTCGAGAGTTTGTCTCTCACCCTCACCCTACTGGGCCTCAACCTCGTAACCTCAGTCGAGTCCCTCACCTTTTTAGGGAACATGAGCAATAAATCCCTCACCATATGAATAGTGAGTCCCTCTCCTTGTGTTCTTCAAGTTGATGGCAGCTTTTGGGGCCCCTCCCCTAAAAGAGAGTTGTTCATCACCTCACATGTTACCTCTCATTTGTTGAGAGTTCGGCAAGCTCACCCTCACCCTACCGGGCCTCAATTTCGTAACCTCAATTGAGTCCCTACCGGGCCTTCGGGCCTCTCCATATGAATAGAGAGTCGATGGCAGCCCTATAGTCGAGAGTTCATCAATGGCAGCCTTTTAGTCGAGAGTTCGTCCCTCACCCTCACCCTACCAGGCCTCGAACTCGTAACCTCAGTTGAGTCCCTCACCTTTTTAGGGAAGGTGAGCAATAAATCCCTCACCATAAGAATAGTGAGTCCCTCTCCTTGTGTTCTTCAAGTTGATGCCATATTTTTGGGCCCCTCCCCTAAAAGAGAGTTGTCCGTCTCCTCACACGTTACCTCTCCTTTGTTGAGAGTTCAGCAAGCTCACCCTCACCCTACCGGGCCTCAATTGAGTCCCTACCAGGCCTCCGGGCCTCTCCCTTTAGTCGAGCCCCTACTGGGTCCTCACCATCAGAATAGTGAGTCCTTATCGGGCCTTCCTCACATGTCGATGGCAGCCTACCGTTCTTCAAGTTCCTCTCTTTTGGGGCCCCTCCCCCAAAATATATTTTCTCTTCGACCTCGTAACCTTAGTTGAGTCCCTTCGAGCCTCACCCATATGAATCGGTGAGTCTCTACTGGGCCTCTCCCTCGTAACCTCGGTCGAGCCCCCTACCGGGTGATGGCAGACTTATCAATCAAGCCCCTTACCAGGTGATGGAAGCCCTCGTAACCTTGGTCGAGCCCCCTACCTAGTGATGGCGGCCTTTTGGTCAAGCCCCCTACCGGGTCCTTCCTCGCACATCAATGGCAGCCTGTTGTCGAGAGTTCGTCCCTCACCCTCACCCTCACCCTCACCCTGCCGGGCCTTTCCTGATGCATACAAGTGACTACGTTCATTTCAAAATCTTTGCCATTGAAGTGCCACCAAGGGAAATAGCTCAAATAGTAAGTCAAAGTGAAATAATTATTGACCCCCATTCGATCTCTTCTTAAATTATGGCTGTATCAAATAAAAGAGGGCAGTTCCCATGATCCCATGACTGGTGTAATCTATCCAAAAGAAATGGCTCAAGAAATTAGGGTGAACAAGGTCCTCCCTCCATGCACGAAGAACATATGTGCCTCTTGGACCCTTAAAAAGGAGATTCTATTAGGCAGAAATGGCGAATGTCTTTTTTATATAACAGGTAACCAAGCGAAGTTGGGTAGCACAGTGTAATATCCCATTGTGAGTATCCCATTCCCGTGGAGTATCTGAGTGTCCCCAATCCCAGCCAATGATCCATCCAATATCTAACTAGCAATTGTCATTATGCCTTTGTGAGGTGATTTTCCTTATAGGCCATGCCACCTTGAAGTAGTGAATTCCCTACTTTGCACGAAGGCGAGGTAGGGCTCTTAAAGGGAAGGGTGCTTATTAAGTTAGGTATAAACTGATTCATGGCCATTTAGCCCCATGGAAACAAAAATTTGAACCTTATATAGCTCTGGGGCATGGAATTGATAATATTGGAAAGTAAGGTTTGTAAAGAAGAATCCTAAATAACCTAAGGAGGTATGGTGGCACAAAGGGGTTACAGTTACCAACAGTTGTGGAATTGTCGAATTGGAACTGCCCTATGAATTAACTACTGCCAGAACTGATGAGATGAGCCAGGGGTAAACAAGAACTTATAATATTAGTATTACCTTTGCCTACTTGCATTACTTTATTTGCGACAGTGACCAACTAACAACCCGTCGTCTTCACCAACATTACTATCTCTCACTTACCCAACTTAGGAATGCCCCAACCTCTTGTTGAATGAATGCTTTGTAGGTGCGGCACTTAGAACTGAACTATTGATCTTGACTCTTACCAATGGTAGCCAAGTTAGCTTAGCAAGCGAGAGTCTTTATCCGGTTATACCAGAGTTTCTTTCTATTACTAGAAGCAGGAAAGACTCATTTTTGAGAATATGCTCGCTCTTTGATAAGCCACATGTGATTCGTTGCTGGATGGTAGGGAAAACTCCAAGAGAATATCTTTCTTCGTTACACTTACTTGGGATTGAGGGGGACATAGATGGCTGGCTGGAATAACTTGCTGAATGGTAAGAGATGGTATTAATGGGATTATTGGAGCTTGCATTACAACCCATATTATATAGGGGGGGTAATTTTAACTACTTGATTTTGTTATGATCACATAGATATACACTAGATGCCAAGGAACAATTGCTTTTATTACAATAACCTAAGAGGAGAAAGACTCGATAACTCGCGAAAGAACTAAACTGCTAGAGATAGAGCTGGATATAGAGCCCGCAAAGCCACCCTATGCGAGAGCCACCAAACTTTTTGAACTTATCGAACTGCTAGTTTTGTTATAGCCCATGTACCACCAGAACAGACTGCGCATATTAGTTCCCCCTCACTCACGGGGCATAGAGGTAGGTCCTAGCTGGCCCTGTACGAGATACCGACTATAAAAGAAAAGCTTAGCCCACGTATCAATCACTCTAACATCATGTCTTTCCCAGCAACATAGTATGGGACTACTACTTTTTCAACTAGCACTGGTAAAAGAACAACAGATGGGGCTTTACCTGCTAAGTAGGAACTTGACTGGATGGCTTGAAAAGCTTTAAAAGCAACACATTTGCAGTCATTCTAAGGTGCAAATGAGGTCACATTATGATGCAATGGGGTGCATAAAATGGGTTATTATTGGTTTCATTAGTCTTTTCCGAACCGAAATACCACTAGAGGAAATGAGGTTACCACTTGCATTCCATTCTACCTCTACTCTATGATGGATCTATGCCAGTGGAAGCAGGTCTATTAGCTGGTAGATCACATGTCAAATATCGAAGGGTTTACCCAAAGCCACAGGCCTTGCAATGCCTTAATGTGTAAGGCCTTGCCATGACTTATGAAATGTGCCCTGTTTTATTCCCTAAATACTATTCCTGCAATGTTGAACCCGTGTACACCTGTAAAGCCATTGTTATTTCCCCAGTTAGGAATATGCACACCTTTTTAGAGGCAATTATTCATATTTTTTATTCGGTCGATAGGGTGGTTTTTACCTATTGGGGGGAGAGTGGAGGAACCTAGAATAATGCCAAAAGGTCATTAACACCAATACTCCATTTGTCATTGCCTTAGAGCAGCCCCCTCTACCTATTCTTCGACACCTCCATCATTACAAAATATTGCTTAATGTTATTACCTCAAGTGGATGGAAGGAATAACGATGCGCGTTACATACAGTGAGAAAGCATTTGAGGAAAAGAGTTATAGTCCAATTGATTTTAAGATATTCACCTTGTAAACAGAAAAC
Organism: Pinus albicaulis; assembly: GCA_034641835.2. Lineage (NCBI taxonomy): Eukaryota > Viridiplantae > Streptophyta > Pinopsida > Pinales > Pinaceae > Pinus > Pinus albicaulis. The sequence continues at coordinate 949,788,271 of CM076578.1, forward strand.
AATAGCCAGAACCCTTTTGCCAAGTATCCACTTGCCAAGTATCCACCAATAACCATGGGGCAAATAATTCTGCTAAGATGGTGATAACACATCGCGGTTATATACATTGATTTACATTTCGATGAGCATAGTCGAACTTGATGGACGGTTGGTGCTGCTTTGTTTATGATTCACAATTTTAGGGTCAAGCGGCCTGTAGGCACCTTCGAGTTAATCCTTCAACAATACTGCTATTATATATGTAATTTTGCTTTTGGCTGGATCGAATTTCAATGATTTATTCCCCTCAAATAGCTAGAAGGGAGGGGGTTTTCTCCTTCATAAGAGAGACTCAAGAACTAGAATTATATATGTAATTATGCTTTCTTCCTTTTAGTTTAGTAAGTGGAAATTCAAGGCCTTTCTTTCTTTGTATCCAAGCTAAGTACTTTTTAGTTTATCCATCAATCAAAGTACTAAGCTTGGTACTCAATCTTGAGTTTAGGGTAGGGGGAGAAAGTGAACTAATAAATAGACTGGGGTGGGGTTTGCTACCCCCATACTAATATAACACAGGCAAGGGAAGGGTTGGACCAACTCCAACTAATCGACTCTACTTCCTCAAATCAATTCTATCTCTTTCTACCTGCAAGAGCGCCTTCTTGAATCTTTCCATTCCATATTCATTCATTCCAGCCAGAAAGAATCAATCCTAATCATAGTAAGGAAGGAACACTAGCTCAAACTAACTATAGAAGGACCAATATACTCTGATAGTCCAAGCAGCAAGGACATGTGGGATGAAAATCAAGAGACAGTGGAGATCAAAGTTGGCTCGACCCTCGCTTCCATTCGTAGAGACAGGGAGGTAGGGTTCCATTTCCTTTTCTTTAACAAACCAAAGGAAGGTAGCAGAAGCGGATGATATGTAGTGGTTATCATGTCATTCCTATAATAGACGTGGGATTTAGCTATTCATCCAATGCACTAATTGGATGGTGTATATAGAGGGAGAGGATGGCACAGGATCGAATGGAATAGACCTATTCGTAATGGTGTCCCAATTCAACTAGGGTATAACATCATTGATTGGACTGAGAGAAAGCCATAAATATGCCTTTTGTGCAGGGGGGGGGATGCAGCCAACCTGTTGCACTCAATCAGATTCAACAGGTGCCACTTGTTAATACATGGGTAATAGACGAAGAAGGGAGAGTGGAACGTGGAACGACTTTGGGCAAGACTTAAAGCATGAGTTTCTTAAATACTACAATGGATTCAGTTCAAAAAGCAAGGTTAGAGCAAGAGAATGGTAATTGGGATAGTACTTGAGTTAGCAGAAGGAAAGCGGAAAAGTTGGATCGACAGCTAGTTCGTTAGCTTCCATATCTAACAAATCATGTTCAAAATCCTAGGCTGGGCTTCTGGGCTTTCAAAATTTCGTCGTGGCTGCCAAGCTTAAGAAAAGTGACTAAACCACTTATATGTTCACCTACTGAGGGATACGAGTGTTCCTTTACTATACATAACAACCTAGATCATGCTTGGCTTGCACCTTATCTAAGTTCCACTAAACACCTCAAAGTTGTTAACATGATCCCATGACCTAAAGTAGCTCAAACCACATATAATTGCACCAAGGAATGTTTTTCATGTGGACAAAGCTGGTCCCCATCCTGACACACACTGAAGGAAACTAGAAAACATAAATGAATATAGATTAAGGGGATTTATGGAGCAACTGAAGTGACTACCCAAATGGGCTTAGGGAGAGTGACTATTGAATATATATTTATAGATCGCTATTGATGAAAACATAGGTATGGGGGACTGGAGATATTCACTAGAACATTCACTAAAAGCACTAAAGAAAGTTACCAGCTGCTCTAGATGCCTTAAGTACCAAACTACAAATCCCACTCACCTCCCTCTCATCTTTTATCCCACACCCCAAACTCACAACGAAAGGATTCACTACTTATCGACGGAATTCACGAGGTATCATTTCTGATTTCAGTCACAAAGGTAGCCGTAGTTACAGTGACTATCACGACTTCTCCCACAAAGTCGGATAAGGAAAGTAGAGGCGGTGGAACTTAACACCATCTCCCAAGGGGCAGAAGATGATACAATGACATCAAGGGCACTTTCTCTTACCTCTATTTTCTCTAGAGAGATCACTACCTTAGGGAAGGGGGGGGGGGGCGGGGGCAGCTAACTCTCTAGCCATAAATAAAGGGGGTTTAGGAGCTTACCTTACAACATTCTCCACTCATGCCACTTTACTACTAATTATTTAGATGATTGTTGCTGATTGTTACCTTATTAATTTACTGATCTATATGATTGATGACCCGATTTTGCAATCAAAAGTAATGATGCACGGAATACAAATTCCAGATGGCTGCTACTAATGCGAGGATAAAGATTGCTACTGATGCGCTTCGGTAAGGTTTTTGTTTCTTGGGATAATATTGGTATGGTTTGACTAGGCCTAATATTCTAGGTCCATTGCAGGCGTAAAGACAAGGAACAGTGGGTGAAGTAAGATATAAATGTCCAATGGCAGGTGTATCCATGTATCCCATTCAAACTACCTTCACCCCTCTCTTTGATGGTGGTAGGGACATGGATCGTAATGGTATGGGAACTGGAACCACTGTGGTAATTTTGACCTTGGCTACTACTTTTGCTACTACAGATGCTTGCAGAAATGCCCACTCAGATGATTATGTTATCATTGATAGTGAAACAACCATTGCTTATTGCCCTACGGAGTGAACTGGCTCTCGAACTGACTTTATAATTGGTTCAAAAACAAGTATATAAACTTCAATGTGTGGTTCCAGATCAATAGGGTCCATCTTATTGTTGGACGTGTTTATTCTCTTCCAGACCCAGATTTAGATTCAGCAGTAGCAGAGCTATCACTTAGCCTAGCATCCTTCCCTGTAGCATCCCTCCCTGACCTTGCACCATCACTACCACCACCGTCATAGGCGAGAAAAGCAGAGGTAGCACACTTTTGAGTTTGATAGCCATTGTATCGATAATTATCCTTCCCTAGAAAGCCATCACCTTTCCCAACATCTATTCTGATTTTATCAGTTCCCCTTGGTTAGATTTGTCTTATGATGCGTGTGTAGTAAAGGTCCTTAGTGAAGCTTGAATCCGTTATCTACCCCCATAAACAACAGTTATGCAACTATTATATAATATATATACCTCTACTCCTAGTTCTTTTACTTGATCTCGAAATGTATATGCTCTAGCTGCATATGATTAGGGGTAAACTGGTTCAACCGCTAGTGCTAGTGGATCTACTGCTTGTGTCTCTGCTTATGGTGGTTCCGGGCGAACAACTAGGGGTGGGTCTATATCTTGATCTCTAAATGGGTCTGCTACGATATATGGATATGGATCCATTACTGGGGCATCACTACTTGGAACAATAGTCAATGCCAGAACTCAACTTCTAAAAACACGTTATGTGCATCACTGATAGTAATGGGAATCAATAAGCTCCCCACATAGCTATGGAAGATCACCTTTAGGTTATACCTTACCTTTCTTTGAGCTGCACTAAGATATTATGCCTCATACTAAAGCATCTAGATGCGGTTGCGTTCTCCCATGGTCAGCCAAGAAGGGAAAGAACCATTATATATGTCATTTATGCTTATTTAGATTGATGAGCATGTGCCCAAAGAATCAATATTCTGCCACATGTGTTTCGTTAGGTACCTGATGGCATTGTGTGTCTCGTGGGAGTAGTTAGGTGAAGCTACCAAGAAAATGTAAGCAAGGAAGGGATAAAGAGCTTCGTGAGAGTTTATGGTCTCAAAAGCATTCCTCCAACATAGACTTACTAATGAATTACTTCCTTTTAGTGCAGCCTTATAAGTAAATCTTCTATTTATAAATGAAATGGTGTTTACAAGCCTCACACTTGCAATTTGTTTCAGTACCGAGAAGATCGGGATTGGAATAAAAGGAGGGGGGAAGAAAGAAGATAGAATATATAGGGATAACCTTATAGCCGCTATGGGAAAGTAGAGGGGCTAGGGAAGGGATATGGCCGATGGAATTATGGTGAGGCATATATCGGGGTTGGGATGATAAGGCATGTTTGCTTGTATCAATCAGAGGGAGGGTTTCACATGCACCTGCCTAGCCAAGGATATAAGCGGCATGCTCGTAAGTAATAAAGACTAATTCCCCCTATCCCTACCAGATAGAATTGAATTGTACACAACTCCATAAATAGATTCCACCACCACTTGAATTTCACCCACTTGATTGGTTCATCAGCTCATTAGATGAGGTAGTGAGGTTACCGCATGGTTATTGACACATATATATATCTATACCTATATCTATATCTATTGCAAGTCCAGTTTCGGTCTTTGCCCGATGCATACAAGTGGCTTCACACCTTAGATAATTTGAAGACCTTAGACTTACTTAGGAAACGCTCCCCCCCCCCTCAATAGGCTTACCAATCTGAACCTCCAGCCTCCCCCCTCGTCCTCCTGATGGTCTTTAGAGAGACTCTGTCCTTTCGAATGCTAACAACCAGTCATCTATTATATATGTCATTACGGTCATGATCGAATTCATGACGATATCCCTGCCTGAATGAGATAGGTAATTACGATTTAGCAGATCATGCATTTATTATATATGTCATTATGAAATTATGGTTATTTTATTATGAAATGCATATATTATATATGTAATTACATGATATCATAATCGATCAAATCATATATTGGTGCATGAAATTCAGAGTTAGTTGGCCTTGCCCGATGCGAACAAGCGACTACATTCCTTTACTTCCTATTTGATCATCTTTCCTCTCCTCCTTGTCGAGAGTTCGCTTGCTCACCCCCACCCAATAACGCAGAGGTTTGATGCTTTGGCCCTACAATATTTTCCATTTTCCCTTGGCAGAGTTTTGAAATATTGAGCAACAACGGATAGTGTGGTGGTCGCAGCAAGCTTTCCATCTATTCCAGCTAGAGCAACAGTACTAAAAGGTCGGGTTGGACCGGTTGGTGGTTATTCCCTTCAATTGGTAGGGGAAGGAGATGACAGATTCATATCGAATGTTGAGGAAAGGGCATCCATTTACGGCATGGGATAGAGCGTGGTGAAATTTGCTGGTCATTCTTTATATATGTAATTATGCATTCACTCGTTGTGACTTTGTTCATAATAAGCAATGTAAGCGTAAGCAGGGGGCAAGTAGATCTATCACTAAACCGTTCAATGTGTTTATTCGAAGTATAAATAGTGTTACGTTCATTACAGCTCTCTCTGTAAGCTCTGTAGCGGTAATGAAAGGGAAAGCAGTGTCGATCCTTCATTTCAACCTCATGTTTCAATGTTCTGTCCAGTGTAAGCAGAGGTGATCACTAGGGTAACACTTCAGTAACAGGCTCGGTAGGAAGGAGGTAAAGGCAAGTGGACAGTTGTCCCTTCTAATGAATTTTCAATAGAGTATGAAACTCATGAGCTATTAGTTCAAGATATATGGATGCTTTCTACTCTACGGCTATGGAGTTGAGGAAGAACCTGTGATAGGATATAGCTTCCTAAAAATTGCCTGACCGATATGGCTTGAGGTGAAGGGCTACCTTCAATTGATGGCGGTTCAAGGCTGTCTGACTTGAGACTGCCTTTATGCTCTCCATCAACTTAAGGTTATACTACTGCGTTGAGGGAAATATTTAACCTATGCTTAAGACCTCTTACTTCCGCCTTTCAATTGTTGTTGGTTAATGATCTGCCATGGCTGCCAATTTCACCAACATGCTACTCAGTAGCTTATTACGGTAAGGAAGCAACCCCTACTGCTCTATACTACTGCCTTACTACCTTGAAACGGATGCATTCTTAGGCATAAATTGAGTGGGATTAGACATATTGTGCTAACATACTGACCGAAACCTCATCTCTATAAGCTCTTACTAGAAGAACTTCTTTTGGCCTAGAGAGGAGTTACCCATTGAGTGCTACAAATAATTCTCAATAGAGGGAGGTCTTGGCTTACGATGACTACGCCAACTACGAATACAAAAACTACGAAAGACATGCCAACAACAGAGGATGGAAATGGCAACTACAACCACTGATACGGCTGCGGATATGGGACAACCACTACGACCAGGCCACAAAGACACGCCAACATCCCTATCAACCCTACCCCACCAACTACAACAAAAAATATTTCCTCTCCCTCATAACCTCGGTCGAGTCCCTACCGGGCCTCTATTGGTTGACTTATAAATAATCATGAACTTACGGAAAATACATTTCGCATGAAATTAAATAAAGCCAGGAATACCTTTAGTACTTAGATTCACCCATGGTGGGAGAAAACCTAGGGGTGAGATCATCTTTGTTTCCTAGTATTTCTTTGATTTGAAAAAATATAGAGAGAGGTACACTACTACAAGCTGACCATCCATGAATGTGAGATATTGCTGCCTTACTACCTTAGCGTGACCAAACGGGTAATTCTCTAGCCACAGTTCGGTTAAGCCAGGGACCACTGATGAGCCCTTAAACCCTTAAACCTTATCGATAGTTCTACCTTGAGCCAAAGAACTCCTTGCTACCTTGAATAGGACCTAAACCTTGAGCCTGGGACTGCACATTAAGAGTTACCCTAGAAATCTACCCCACTTACAAATGAATTGAAGACCCTTTAGCTTAGATTGTTATGCTGAACTCCTTAGGCCGCTTGGCTGCATGGGACATATTAAGACAAGTAGGTGTTTCAGTGATGCAGAGTTCCAATAGTTTTTTCGTTCAAATAGCCACATAGTCATATCAAAAGGTCATAGCTACTTCGAATAACTGCTTGGCTCAAATAGAAGAATAGGAATCATTACTCCATCGTTACTATAGCTCAGAGTTCGAACAGTGGAATCATTCAATAGCTCCATCGTTACTATAGCTCAAAGTAGTCGTCATTTCAAAGAATCATTGGGAGATCAATGAGTTGTTGGGGATAAATGGTAGGCAACTTATAATACTGATAGAGTGGTACCCAGTTAATCACTGGAGCTCATGGCTTACTGACATGGATCGATTGCTTTGATGGCATGGATGAATCAGCATGGATGGGAAGGCATGGATTTTAGCGATGGATCGGATAAAAAGAAAGGATTTGAATTGAGTATTCTAGATTGGCTTGGCTTTGACTGGCAGTGAAGACTCATAAGGTTACTACACCTGCCATAGAGTAAGTAACTAGCCTTACTACTTGATTTCTTACTTGCCGTAGTATATAATGTAATAAATACTATCTGTAGAGACTTCCAGTACTAGCAGCTTTATTCTATGCAATAGGTCTACTTTTTTTCTGTCCACATGCAGTATAGACTCTTAGCTTATGAGTATTCCCTTTGGACAAGATTCTTGAAAAAAGAAAGAAACTAGTCCCCTTCTTCCTTTCCTTTATCCTCGAGCGTTAGCGAAGAACTAATGATACTCTATCTGTGATGATCGACTGTGCAAGGTGAAGAGGTAAGGTAAGGAGTATAGGGGTAGAGATCCCCATGTAGGGTGGAAGAGGTCAAGTTCTTTGTAGTGGTAGAGGGTCAATAGAGTTTAAGCTTCTGTCTGTCAATTCCAAATCAAGATGTATAGAGAAGTAGATCATTAGAGATGTATCTAGTATATTTTCTATTTCCATTATATACGTTATTATACACCATTCATAATCAACTTGCTACTCTGTATGTCCTATTTTAGCTGTTTCCTATGTCTGGTGGAACGCCTATTTCATAAGATGTGGCCCCTTGAAATGGTAACACTTTTCTCGTAATATGTAATCAAGTGAAATCAATCAATGCCAATCAAATCTAGCAAGTTCTATATCAGAGGGTAACGTGTTATAAGAACTAATATAAGAAGCTACATTTTGTAATAAGACACCACCCACCTAGCTGGTCTTGGTGAAAGGCTTCTATTTACTGGTTGCAGGCCTCTAAAAAGTGTATGGCTACTGGTTCTTGGCTTAAGGCTTCTAGTTATCCTAACCTCCCCCCCTTCCAGAAGATTGTTTCTGGTCTGTGGACTAATCCTGCTCTACCTCCTTTCTACGATCAAAAGCAAGCCCGAGTGGTTGTTACGCCACCTCACCATCCTGCCTTTCATAGAGAAACATTCATAAAGGGCATCTTTCATAAAATAGACAAATCCATTTCATTTTCATCTTCGGGAACCTTATCATGTGGGCAGTAGTAAGAACCTCTGCCTTAGGCTTGTCATGGTGTAAGAAGCTTTAAGAGCAGTCTAGAGAGTATTAAAGCCCATCCCACTATTATAATTACCTTAGAGAGAGTTAACGCGCCCCATTTAGGTAGTCCATGTCAATATGCAAGTGAAACGTAGATATGCGAGTCTCATATGTATAGATATTATTTGATGTTGATATTATTAAGTTCCCCGATGATGGGGTGGTTGGAATTCATCGAAACCATCCAAACGAGGTAGGTTTCCCTCCAGGAAAAAAGCTAAATGAGAATGTGAAATATGTCCCAACAACAAACATGGATTCCAGGGTTGTGAATTTATGGTATGGAATGGGTGGCTAAGTATCCCCTACCTCTTGAACTAGGAAAATTGAAACGTAGAGATGTGAGTTCTATAGTATCGATTTCTTTCTTTAGAGATTTCAATTGGCACTATAGGAGTAGTAATAAACCCCTTTGTAATAGGAACATCAAATGAATATAAGGGACTAGGAAGTATCCTATTTTTAGCCCCATGCCTTAAGCCTTAGTCAATGGCAGCCTTAAGAGACTATCTTAGTCCAACAAACAAGCATGAAGGTACTGCATGGACTGCCCTCCCCTATGGGATTGTAGAGAGTTCAAGCCATAGAGTAGAGTGTAAGTTTTAGTCTTTTTCACTTGCTTATGGTATGGACTAGCTTCAGCCCACAGTATCGAGAATGAAACCTATTGAACTGGACTACTAGCTTAAGAGTGGGCCCTATGAGAATAACTAGACTGTAAGTTCTCTATTTATTTTCACCATGCCTTTTGTAGTCCATGGCAAGAAGATACTTAATAGAGAGCCTTAGTCTTGGCATTAGTTGCGTGTAGACTACCTTATATAGCCTTACAGTAGTAGCTCTGTTAGTCACTTACAACCTTCTAGGCACTTACAACAAGATCAAATCTACTTTTCGTGCCCCAATGGATTTCCTCCAACCCTATCAAACCGAGTTTTTGTTATAAAACAAAACAGGGAATGAAATGAAAATGATATTTCTCATGTGTTTTTGTACCATTTTTCTAAGCTTCAGTCCATGCACTTAGTTCCATGTCAATTAGCCTTAATAGATTAGCTCTAGTATTAGCTTTTCAGTTCCATACTTGCACTAGAGTTAAAGCCATAGTCTATATAGTAAGCCCTCTCTAGTCTTTATTACTTTAGTCCCATGGCCTCTATACAAAATATTTCCCTAAGGTCTTGTTACGGTACTAATAGTCTTGAGCCTATTAGCCTTAGAGTAGTAGATCTAATTTCCTTAGTCTTAGCTCAAAGTACTACCCTCCTATAAAAAACTACTAGCCGTAGAGTAAGGTCCATTTATATGCACTGAGTGGCTAGGAAACACTACTTTTGTCAATGAGGCAACCTCATCACAGGTGATCGTAAGTAGTACATCATCATCGGCGAGCACAAGCTTCTATTGGTTATCTCCTGTAAATGAGACTGTCTATCATCAATCCTATTTCTCTGATCCAGGTAGTCCCTCCATAGCGAAATCAAGCTTCATTGGGTGGGTCCATCTCCTCTCATTTCTCTTCCTTCCTTCCATGCTCAGGTCCAGTGGTGAAGTGAGCCTAATATCTTGCTATTGATCACTCAATATTGTCTGGTGTTAATGTAAGATAGAAAATAGAGTGTACATGGATAATGCATGGACAAGGAATCAATATCTACTATTCCAAGGGACTATTATAAGGGTACTTAATGGGGACATAATACTGGGGCTATTGGAATGCCCTATAATTTATATATGATTAGCTATGGACCAGCTGGCTATGACTAGATACTTAAGGTTACTATTACTGGGTACTCTGACTAGGGACTATGTCAAGGACTCTAGGCAATGTAAACTGGCTATGATGGGGACTATTACAAAGACACCTCCTAATAAGACTGGCTATTTGACTGGGCACATGCAAGTAGTTTATTAGTATTATTTACCATTATCTAAACTCTATGACCAGCCAGTTCAAGAGGCTCACTAAAACTAATAGGAAATATTTTGAAAGTACCATTTCATATTCATCATAAGATTGCATATTCAGATTAACGATTACAACGGACAAGTTCAACTTAGATATGCCAATATCACGTAGAGATGCTAGTATCATATGTAATGTATTCAAGTATACACTATGGGAAAACTCACCTTTAATTTTGTCGATAGTAGTTCCAAGTTTAGAAGAAATGAGATTGAGAAATATTCCAAATCTATTCCATGTAACTATTCTAATTCTAGCTCTAGAAGTTACATTGTAGAGAACTAGATGCTATTAGTAGATAACTATTCTTAGTGCCTTATTCTCTTTCTAACTAATGAGGTCTCCTGGGTGGGAATGAGCTATCTATTGCTCTTGGGTATCGGCAGTAATTGGAACCTCCTTTCTGGGATCTACTCTCGGCATACATGAATATACTGTTGAGGTAATGAAATTGATCTTGGCATCCTATTTCATGCTCCTTTCCCTATGGCAACCTCCTAGACACGGTGGCTCGAGAGAACTGGTGGTCTCATATCCTATGGTTAAATACTGGAGCTTCAAGCATGGATTAAATTCAAGTTGTGTAATGGAATGGGTGGGTGCTAATAAGGGGATCACCACCTATTGAAATGGGAAAATTGAAACTCACACTTGTAACCTCGTATGAGCCCCTCCAGTCATAGATATGTGAGTCAGTTCATGGTATGGCAAGACCCGCAACCTTAGTCTTCCTTCTTAGCGCCTTACTTAGTTCCAAGATAAGGGAGTGGAAAGAAATTAGCTTTTCAACTTGCCTTTCTCTTGCCATAGTGAGAATTATCTAACAAATTCGGGGGCAACATAAGCGTAATCACATCGTACAATTTCAATTATTGTGATTTCTTAGAGATGGATTTCTTTCTCACATCAGACTACTAATGGCAAGGACGTATAGATGCGAAAAGTTCAAATTTGACTAAGGCAAATAGGGACTACTTTTTTCACGTAGAACCTATTTCATGCAGGTCTGGGATAGTCTAATTCATGCAGGTTGGTACGGTTTTTCCAGTGTGAGGTGACCAATTACCCTAACAACTAGCATATCTACGTTTCACTTGGACTCACATCTATATGTTGACCTTTACTATTGTAAGTGAATTTTAAGTAATATGCTGAATATGAAATCTTAGGGCATTAGGAGTAGTACTACTTGGAAGCTAACTAATAGGTATCTATATCTCTATGGCCTTGGGGCAGGCAAGAAAGAAAGACTATATAGGATACACTTAGTTTGTCCTTTCTTTTCTTCTGCTAGTTGTATTGGATAGGCCAGAGGGAACAATGGAGTAGTCCCCATTGAGGTTGTAAGCACCCATCATATTGGAGCACTGCAAAAACATACCAAATACAGTTCCCAACTTATTTGGCTAATTGCCAAATGAGAAGAAAGTAGTCCACATGCATGCACTAATAGGAATAACTCTTACAGTTGAAATATATCTTATATAGAATACTTCCCAGACAATCCTCTTTATAATATTATGAAAGATATGTTCACTCTATGGTTGGACAATATACAACTTCTTCCAATTCACTTTTTTATTTCACAATGAAACTTGTTTTGTTAGGGGTGGGATGAGACCCATTCCCATTGGGGAAATAAAAGGGCAAGAATTTCTAATTGACCATCCATCCCACCCGCTTTTGTAAGATCTGATCAGTAAGGCATAAAGAGTTTAGTTTCCACGTACGATCCAAGGGAAGGGTTTTTCCTGTGCCACCCACTTCCATAAGATCTAGAGGTTCTAGCAATGTTGTATTCCATTCAGAAAAAGTATATGGGTTCAGCCCGACCCAAAAATATCATAGTGTATGTCTACCTCCCATTAAGTTGTAATGAAGAAAGTGGTTAGTAAGGGCATGCAAAAATCCACTAAGTGAGTTGAGTTAGTTCACAAGGTGGTTAACACGAGGTGGTTAGAATGTGGATACACACATAAGTAAAGAAAAGTAGAGGTTTTCATATCCTAGTGCCTATCTAACAAAGTCTTCCTAGCTACTGATAAGCTCTAGGTGGATGGGTAAGGTGGGTTGTATGGTAATAAAAAGGTAAGACAAGGGTAAAGGGCTTGTAGTAATAGTGTCATCAAAACTAAGCATTCTATAAGAGTGTGAACATATCCCTCCTAGCAATCTGAAGCGCCCATCCATCCATTGAGACTCTCTGATCAACCAACCATAATTCCACCCAAGAAATCTGGCAGTCAAACTATATAAGCTAAAGGTCAACCCACTCTCACCCACCCTATTGGCTAATATAAAATCTACTATTCCATCTTGTGCTTCTAATCAAAGAGTAGTTATTAGTAGTACCTCCTAAGGGATAAATACAGTAAGTTGATCCGGGCTAAAAGTTCTATCTATGAAAGTGGATAAGTTGAAATAGTTAAGTAAAGGTAAGGCAGAGTAAAGGTTCATGGCGATAGTGCCTGCCACCCATACCTAAAGCATTCCTGACTAAAGGAATAGGTTGGGATTACTCTATCTCCTAAGTTGAAGGTAGTGGAAAGGTAAAAGGAAAGGTGATCCGGTTCTGAAAGGGAAAGTAGCCCTCCGTGCTCACCTCCAAGAAAGAAACCTGGAGCTCAAGTGGTGTTAGAGATTCAGGTGGGGTATCTTGTCTGACCAAGGACTCTCTTCAGGGTAGGGTTTCTATGGTCGTATCAAACGAGTTTTCCAGGCTCATGTGGATTCATATTAGCATATAAACTCCTATCCACAGAGACATCTATATTACAGTTTGCTACTTCCCCCAGTGTCTTCTCAGTTTTCTATTTCAATGTCATTTTGTAGATGTTTCTTTTTTTAGACTGAGGAAAGGCAGGTGAAATATGCATATATTGTGAAAGGAAAGTCAAGTTACGCTTATTGTACAAGGAAATAGCATTAGTGAATGGATGGATTTCTTTACTGGGCAGGGCAGGGGAGATGTAAAGGTAGTTCCAATCAGAGTTATTTACTATTAGCCATTCCTATCGTACTGGGCTATCCTGGGCATGCATCCCAGTACTTTCCCCCTCTTCCCCCGAGGAAATAAGAAACATAAAGAAAATATATAGTGACTTACTGGAAGCGGGTTGTTCACTAAATAATATCGGGTTCACTATCAAAAGGGTATTTCACTAAAGCTATTTCCGCTTCTCTGCCTTCGTCATTCTCAACGATGGTCTGGTATCTTGCAGGGATATTATGTATATTACCATCGGGGAGATAGCTAAGTATGTTCCTATCAAGATTTATTTCTTGAGCAGGGAGACTGGCGGGCTTTACTCTTCTTGGTAGGATAGATGGAAAGATTCATTCATTCGTATACCAGTATACCTCTAACTCGCAACAGTTGTTCCCCTAGCTGTCATTATCTAAGTAGTAGTTCTCTTATGTGTAGATGTAAGAGTAATCAGTAATTATACCTCGCACTTGCACTTGAACCTGAGGTAATGAGACCTTACATCCAAGGTAAGCATTCATGATGTGGTCATTCCTTGGGAAGCACTGGGATAGAACTGGGGAGATACCAAACCATTCCCATCCCCCTCTATCTCTCTCTATGCCTTTTTAGACAATATTTTCTCATCCTACCTGCTACATAGAGCAAGCTTGGTTCCTTTTTCCATTCGTTTGAAAGACACCTATAGAATCTATCAAACGAGCGAAGGCTTTCCTTACATCCCTAAGGCTAATGCTCCAATCCTTCCTCTTTCACCCTCAACTTCACACCTTCAGTGCCTTCTGTAGGTTGGGTCGGTGGGCACCATCACTATACCCTGCTATCTAAGATGTGGAAGGACATGAGGCTCACGGTTCTCTGGTTACAATCCCGCCCACTACACTACGGGCTCCAGAAGGCAGGTTCCTAGAAGTGGGAAGTGGATTCCTGTTCGAAGCCAAGATGTGGGTATGAGATATTGATTCATCAGGCCAGAGACCGGAGCAAAAGAAGGAGCTTTTGTTAGGGAATCATAACGTAAGTAAGTAAATTAATTCATGAAACTTTGTTGTCCGGCCAAGCTCCCCCAACTAAAAAATATTGGATGGTCCCAGCTACCATCCTTATTATAGTAGTTGAATTCCATCCGGTGGCTCTATCCTGAACCGGGGAACTAATCAAGGTGGGAGTTCTGTCCAACTCGAGTGAAGCGGGTAGGTGCAACTTTCCTAACTAAACTATCGGCCCTCCCTTCACCCCTTGGGAGGTATATCCTTTCTATATCTAATTTCTTCCTTCTGGATGGGGATGGTCCAGCTAAGCAGGGATGGAGACTACTAACTTGTTGTAATTGTCAACTTGTTGGGTGGGAGGGAGTTCTACCAGTCCAGCTGAGGACTAGCTATTATGTATGTCTATTTCATTTCTAGAGAGGAACCTCGTTACTAGACTACCTTCCACCCATCCAACTATCAACAATTTCGAGCATGCTTTCATTAGCTGAGTAACCTTCTCGAAATAAAGAAAGGTAGAGTCCTACATGGATGGAAGGAAAAGAGGACTACTCTCGACTAGGGCTCGCTCGACTGCATAATCCATATAGTTGGGCTTGATCGACTGGAGCCATAATCCATGCTTGCCATCCTTTCTCTTCCTTCTTAAGAGCCTTTAATGGCATCATGACTGGAAGAAACGCATAATTACCTATATAATACATCGAATTGATGGCGGCCCTCGTAACCTCAGTTGACTCCCTATCGGGCCTCACCCATATGAAAGAGTGATTCCTTCACCCATATGAATGAGTGAGTCCCTCAACTTCGTAACCTTAGTCGAGTCCCTCCAGGCCTCACCATATGAATAGTGAGTCCCTATCGGGCCTACTGGGCCTCCCCATTTAGTCGAGCCCCTACCAGGCCTCACCATCGGAATAGTGAGTCCCTCACCATATGAATAGTGAGCCCCTACCAGGCCTATCAGGCCTCACCATATGAATAGTGAGTCCCTACCGGGCCTACCAGGCCTCTCCTTTTAGTCGAGCCCCTACTAGGCCTCACCATTGGAATAGTGAGTCCCTCACCATATGAATAGTGAGCCCCTACTAGGCCTCTCCTTATAGTCGAGAGTTTGGCAGGCTCACCCTACATGCCCTCTCCCTTTAGTTCTTCAAGTTGACGGCGGTGGTCGAGTCATGTTGTAGCATGATGGCGGCTTTTGGGGCCCCTCCCCCAAAAGAGAGTTGCTCCTAACCATATGAATGGTTAGCGTTAACACCCTATCCTCGGATGTTACCTCTTCTCGAACTCATAACCTCGGCTGAGTCCCTCTATTTGAAGAAAATAGAGAGATAAATCCATCACCATATGAATAGTGAGTTGCTCTCCTTGTGTTGAGAGTTCGTAACCTCACCCTACCAGGCCTCAACTTCGTAACCTCGGCCGAGTAGATGGCGGCCTTTTTTCGAGAGTTTGGAAAGCTCACCCACACCATATGAATAGTGAGCCCCCTCTCCTTTTAGTTGAGCCCCCTACCTAGTTCTAATGGGTCCTACCAAGCCTCACCTTTTTAGGGAAGGTGAGAAATAAATCCCTTCGAGCCTATTGTCGAGAATTTGACTGGCTCACCCTCACCCTCACCATATGAATAGTGAGTGACTCTGTCCCTTCTTTGGTCGAGAGAGTGGGTTTGTAACCTCTCCTCGACCTCGTAACCTCGGCCGAGTCCCTCTATTTGAAGAAAATTGAGAGATAAATCCCTCACCATATGAATAGTGAGTCCCTCTCCTTGTGTTGAGAGTTTGTTACCTCACCCTACCGGGCCTCGACCTTGTAACCTCGGTCGAGTTTATGGTGGCCTTGTGTCGAGAGTTCGGCAAGCTCACCCTCACCATATGAATAGTGAGCCCCCTCTCCTTTTAGTGGAGCCCCCTATCAGGTCCTAACGGGTCCTACCAGGCCTCACCTTTTTAGGGAAGGTGAGCAATAAATCCCTTTGGGCCTGTTGTTGAGAGTTCGGTTGGCTCACCCTCACCCCCTCCCCCCAATGACATAGAGAAAGATCCTCAACCTCATAACCTCGGCCAAGTCCGTTCGGGCCTATTGTCACTTCCACCCTTTCACTCTATAGTTTACCCTCTCCATATGCCACCTTTAGGCGCCAACTTCTCCCTCTCAAATTTACCACCTTCATTTAAAAGGCCACCTTTGCCTATGGAGCTTCTCACTCATTTCAGATTTGTTTTTTGCTTCCTTGGCTAAGGGTGATCCTAGAATCATTGTGTCATCCACAAATTGAAGGTGGAACAAAGGATCCACTTAATTATGAAGGCTCAGGCCCTTGAGGTTGCCTTCTCCCATTGATATAGGGCAATCTATATACTTTTATGTAATGTCACATCACGTTATCGATTATATTGAATAAACAAACCTGTATGTGATTTTTTGAACCCTCACTTGCTTTCTGCCTCATTCATAAACTTGTCATACTAGAGGGAGAGAATGGTGGATGATGAGGAGTGGAAGGAGTGATAAGTAGCGCTTTCGGTGCTTCCTCTGAGCCTGCTAACTACCTACATTTTCTGTGGTCTGGCTGGAAGAAAATAAGTGCTGGTGGATTCATTATTGAATGTTTGAATGTTGGGCACATATTGATTTCCATCATACAGATAGGGCCCTACCCCTACCAGTGAGATCACTTCATTGTGTACAGGTCTTTTTGTGCCAGTGAGGTCTTTTCACATGCTGATATAACATTATAGATAAGTAAGGTTTGAGGTGAGCTTGACTTCGGTGAGGTGGTGAGCCATTGATGTAGTGCACCTCACGGGTGCCGCTATAGTACCTGGCAGTCCTAGCCTTGATTGAGACTAGGAGCAGAGAAACATAGATATTCTTTGTTCTTAGGTTCATTTCTTTCTTTCTTGCCATATAATATTTCATGCCTCGACCCCCCTGATATCACTAGAGTAAACACATGGCGACTCCATGGGGAGGATTGTTAACACACAGGCTAGAACTCAGATTCGTGCTTTCATTTCCTAATCTGGGAAGTTAATGTCTCATCTAGTTATTCTCCCTACGAAACATGCTTTGGCTATTAGCATTTTCTTCCTTATGAATTTCCTGTCACACTTCCACCTCCTGCTTCGCCACACCTGCAACGTGAACAACATAGGCCCTCCTCATTTGTGCAGAAAATGGCTCACATCCATTCACAGGTTGCAACAACTCTAGTAGCATCTCAAGCATGTTATAAATCACTTCAGGATTGCCATCGCATCCTAATGCAGTTCCAGGTTAGATAGAAAGTCTAGTTATACATGGACAAGAAGTGCCTCAAAGGCTAGCAGCATCATAAGCTCAAGCTAATTCGCCATGGTCCATATACCATCCTACAACAAATCAATGACAATGCTTATCAGCTGGATTTACTTTCTCAATTGGGAATTCACAATGTGATTAATGTTAATCACCTAAAGTTATATTAACCATCCCTAATAGCTCTTTAAAGTGTAGAGCTCGGTGTTGAGGAAGCGTTAAGCTGTCTCAACTAAAAGGAGAGGTTTTTTTGTGCCTGAAATAAGGTGAGTATTAAGTATGGTGGATGGATACCCCCCTCTCAGCTCTCTTCACCTGCCTCACTATAGCCTTACCCCCGCTTTATCCCCTGCCAGGCTAGACTGATTCTACTAAAAGACCCATCCAAGTAAGTAAACCACTCTTATGAAATAATAGTATATAAGCTAATAGAAAGAAAGAGGGAGATATAGCATAACAATCGGTATAATTCGATGCATGGGTGTTTTCTCTATCTGGTAAGCTCAGGCATGATGGGACCTATATCTATTCAATTAGCTCAGGCAGGCATGGGGTGGGATTTTGTGCCTCATCATTCTCATGGGGAAGGCTTCGCATGGGGCAGGATTCTCTATCCAAGTCACCCCAGTCAGTAAGGTGGTAAACCAAGCCAGTCAAATCAAGAAGCTTAACCAGTCCCTAAGAGGGATTAATAAAGGTAGAAGAGAAGGTAAGACAAAATAGAGGAAGGTAGGGGGAATATACACTCACTAAGAAGGTTGTAATAATCAATAAAGATGAATACTCACCAAGAAAAGAGAAGAAAGGAAGGTAAGGAAGGAAGGAAAATAATGGC
>CM076578.1:949811642-949908361 GCA_034641835.2 Pinus albicaulis
CACATCAAGCAAGGCCTCTCTCTACCTCTCCATTCAATGATCAGCTTGGATCGGTCTAGCTCTTCCAGTCTCTGAGAACAGGTCTTGGCTAAGCCATAATATCATAGTGAAAGTAATCTCGTTGACCTCGCTAGCTCCAAGGCTGCCATCGAAGGCATTTCAAGACGTTTCTCTATAATGGCTAGGATGGATTCATTTGCCTCTTGGTTCAGCAGGGCCTTCGCCACTTGCTGGCTTGTTGATTAACTGATAAAAAAAGGATGGATTACTATATGGATGGTAGGAGAAAAGAGTGGACAAATGTTATTACTTACGTGCTTCTTGCTTGCTAGATTCATCCGATTGGATTTCATTTGATTGATATCGATAGAACCCATGTTACCAAATGATTGATGTTCACTGATTAATGTTCCCATGAAGCCCAGTGCCACCTGCCCACCAAGCACTCCTCAAAGACAAGCCTACGATGCCCACCTACACTTACTGGGGGCCCCAACCCCCTTTTCCCTAGGGACAAAAAACTTCCAACAGGCCAAAAAACAACAGGACTGGACAGGAAGGACTTGACCAGCTACATTCCTACTCACCCACTTGGCTTGGCCTTGCTTGCCCACTTTACCTACTCTGCTCACCTACTTGGCTGGGCCTACGACTTTGACCTAGGACTACGATACTTAGGGTAAGGGGTAAAGTGTAAATAGAATGCTCCCTACTGGTTTGTTCGATGGAAGGAAGGCAGGCTAGTTTGTCAATCATGAAATGAAGCTTTCAGATTTTCGTTACACAAGCGCCTACAGAGGTTTGTTGTTTGCAGAGCTTTGAATCTCCTTTCCCTCATAAGGAACCTTATTTCCCTTGGTGGCACTTCAATGGCAGAGGTTTTGAAAGGGTTCCCTCTTCTTTTGGCTAATCACCTTGGCGGAGGTTCTGGCTAATTGAACTCTGAGTTTTTTTCATTTCCCTCTCCCCCCTTGTAGAGAGTTTGCTTGCCCACCCCCACCCAATAACGCTGAGGTTTTAACATATTTCCCTACGAGATTGGCCGTTTGAACATGGTGGAGGTTTTTGAATATTGAGCAAAAAATGAATTCACAAATACATATATAATGAATGACGTAATTTGGAAGATAGGCTTTCGGCAGTAGTAAGTTCAAGCTTTTTAGGACCTGGTAGGCCCGGTAGGGTGAGGGACAAACTCTCGACAATAGGCCGCCATCAGCTCACTATTCATATGATGAGGGGGCTTGACCAAAGGGCTGCCATCACTTGGTATAGGGCTCGACCAAGGTTATGAGGGCTACCATTAGCTTTCCTATGCCTCTGCACTCTCTCGATTGGAGACAGAAGGACATCCAAGAAATGGTGGCCCTCCAACTCTCTATTGGCCTGATGACCACACATTCAAACTGGTTAGAAGCCCCTGAAAGGCTGTTTTTGTGAATTCTATCACCACTTTAGACACATGTTAGGGAACAGTATCCATAGAATCTCATTTCATTCATAAAGGGAAACCCTCCCTTTCAGGACCATCATCCCCGCAAGAGCACGATGCTAAAATAAAGATGGGCGTTCAGAAAAAAAGGAGTGTTTCTTTGTGCTTTCGGAGCAAGAATATGGGTCACCCACCCTACCTGCCTATATCCCTATAGTAGTGGAAATCGTATTCCATGCAACGTAATGTATATGGCAGGCCTCCTATAATCTTATGCTATGCCTGTCTTACGTATATATATATAAGGTCTGGGATTACCAATCCCTATGTAGGTCCTGATCAAAGGGAGTAAGTTAGGATAGGCTAATTTATATATAATAGAAGGTAATATTTCCGAAATAATACGAGTCAATACGTTACAGGGATAGAGGAAGGAAGGAAGGGAGATACACTCCTATTACAGAACCCAATGCCTGAATTACCTATTTACTTAATTTGGGTGCATCGTCTGCCTTGATTGTCGTTCATATTGGGCTTCTCCCTTGGCCACTTCATCTCTCTTTCTCTCTCAATTATGGGTGGGGGCTGCAGTCTCGGCTTCGGCTTTGTCCCTTCCTCCCTGCTGGCTCCTACTTTATTCGCTACTACGTTCATCGCTCTTACTCTTTCCTATCCGTTCGCATCATCTTCCCTATTAGCTGGCGGCTTGTCGTCCTTTATTTCCTTCTTTTTGGCCTTTCTGTCTTCTTTATGGCCTGTATTTTTTGTGTTCCTGGGGGTCGTGAGTGAGCAATGGGATGCGTGCATTAAGGGTTAGAGGGGTTGTTCGGGGTTAGGGCATTACAAAGGGTATTCAGGCTAGTATCTATCTCTAGGTGAATAGGGTTGGTGATAAGAGTCAATATAAAGGTAATAGGGTAAAGGGTGAATAGATCTAGTGTCTACTCACTTCGATTCTCAGCTAAATGAATTGGTGGTTGGGCAAGCAACACTTCCTCGATAAAATAAGTAGGTAGGTTTATTGGATATAGTAGGTAAAAGGCAAGGTAGGCTACTGGGTAAAGTAAATAGTGAAATTTCTAAGTGTTTTACCCACGAAGCATTGGGTAAAGAGTTAAGTGATAGTTTGGAAGGCCAACCAAGCCAATAAAATATGAAAGGTAAAGGTATAATGGAGCCTCGCCCCGGTCTTATTTTTCTAAATAGAAAAGTGCCTTTCCTGTAGGTGGCAATAAAATGAATGCGAGCAGGCAGGAAGTAAACCAAATCAAACCTATTTAATAGGGTATTGGGTAAAGGAAAGTAGTGGTTTTGAAGTCGTGTCCAATCGCTAAGGTCTTCGAGCCAGTATATAAAGTCTTATTTGGTGGTTGGTAGCATATAGTAGGTAAGATAAACATTTATTGTGTAGGTTTGTAAAAGTGAATATAACTGAAAATAGTGCCAAAAAAAGACTAACATATCATAATAAGGTAGTCTTCCATCCAACAGGGCAGTTCCCACGAAGATCTGATCCATCCAAGAAGCAAGGTTGTTCGCCACCCACCACATTCCTAGTGTAGGAAGCTAAAAAAGTTCATACAATTGGTCATAGTGCAAATGCCAAAGCACGTACTCAAAAGTTGTTTAGGCTATAATTAATTCCTAAATAAAAGAAGGCATTTTCAATGATGATATCATACAACAAAAACATAGCTGTCTAACGGTGAAGTGAAATTGATCTAGCATAGGTAATCCCTCCCTCCATGCGATCAATCGGAGCATGTGATGTGGTTAAGTTCATGGATTCAGGAAGCACTGAGAAAGCTAGCTGGGGTGGTGCAAGTGCTTTATTTCTTTATTAATTAATAACTATTATGTATATAAAAGCTAAGAGTAATATAAGGTGCATGGAAGAAGGATCATCCAACAGTCACTCGAAACGTAAAGACAATTTTCCATGTTGAAACCAGAAAAGAAGTCGATGAAAATGAGAAAGATTTTCCTCCAGCCTATACAGAAGTCAAAGAATAAGATAGGCAGATAGAAGAATATAAAGCATCAGAGTGGATGGATGGAAAAATGAATCTAAAATAAGTAGACATATCGAACGACGATCGACCAAAGTTGGCCCGACTAGGTGACTATTGGTCGGCATGGTTTTAGCAATATTAGCCATATTTCCCTCTGCATACACATTTTGTGCTGCTAGGAGGCTACCATACTAGTCAATATCTCTAGGTCTGATAATACCTTTCTCATAAATCCTCATACGACTCATTGTAGGAAGAAAGGATGACAAGCGATGACATAGGGAAGGGAAAGCCAGCTGATAAGGAGAGAGGGGGCAATGTAAGCAAGCGAGAGCCAAAGAAAAAGTATCCGAAGCGGAAAAGAGAAAAAATCAACGAAGAAAGTAATGATGCATGTGAGTAATGATGAAAATCCAGAAAGAACGTAAGTAAGCGTGCCTGTAATTTACTTTAGTACTATATTTTGCAGATTGTAATCAAATTGTCAATAAGAAAGTAGCACTGTAAAGTAGCACCATCATCATGTTGCACAGTGCTCCTCGAAAGGTATATCAACATATATAACATGTTGTGTTATCTCCATCTTGGTGAGATGGATTGGTGGAGGTTAGTTCTAGTGTGGTAGGCTAGGCTTTTGGATTCTGTCTAATGGCTGGTGTTTGGTGGGCTTGGTGGGCTTGGCTAAAGGTGAAAAGTGAAAGGCTAAAGGTTCGAGGCTAAAGGCAGGCATCTGTTTAGAGGTGAGAGGGTTCTTCCTCATAGGAGACTTCCTCTAATGAGCCTTAAAATCCAGATTAAGAAAAGGTCTAGAGGTCTTGCGCTTCTGAGGGCAAGGAAGCTAATTAAAATAGACAGGTAAGCTTGATATATTGGACCATTAAGAATGAGGTAAGACAAGGAATCATTTAGTAAGGTACGGTAAGGTAATCATGAGATTCTAAGGAAGGAAAGAAGGAACATGAGATTGCCAGGTGGGAGATCCCCCTGGACCCCCCCATACATTGGTTGGCCAGGCACTATTAGATTCTCACTCTCTCAGTATGGAAGAGCATGTGTTTTAGGGTAGATTCACTGACCAATGCATCATGGTAAGTAGTGAGCTTTATAACAGTTATGAAATGGTATGACAAAGAAATGACACTCACTCATTTCATAGAAGTGGTGCATCATATAATAATTATATGACATAATCTCACTACTTCCACTCGATCAATGAAATGAAAAATGGTCAAATGAATCAAAATGAAGTGGATGTTCATATATAATATGTATTAGGCATCTCTCTCCTGCAAATGAATCGATCTAAGAGAACCAGTCAAGGTGGTCCTTATGAGGAAACAAACCAACCCACTTTACAATCCATCAATCCACTCATTCATTCACTCATTCATCAATAAATCCTTCCTACCTCTCTCATCAGTCTCATTCTTCCTCTCCCCCCTCCATGGTGACAATTCAATTACTTGTTCCCATTAAGAACATCACTGTTAATCAGTGTATCATCAATGAGGGTGAATCTACATGTGTCATGTTGGCCCACGTTTGGAAATGGATTGGATCTACCGAGTTGGTACCATCTAGAATCACTCTTCAAGCATATGATGGTTGTCCTTCCCAGCCAGAAGGGCTTTATCAAAATGTTCCCATTGAACGGGTAAGACTGTTCTCATTGATGTCGAGGTTGTTTATGCTTGATTAGATTATAATATCCTCCTCAAGCGTAGTGACCTGTATGCTATGAAAGTTGTGGCCTCTTCCGTGTTTCGTATGATGATGTTCCCGCATAATGGGAATATTTTCACTGTCGATCAACTAACGTACTACGACCCAAAATATCAGCTCAAACCCGAAAATGTTCTACCCACTCTTGAGGGGAACCAAACTATTTTCTTTTTCACAAATGTCTTCCTAGAGTCTTTAAATATTCTACTTTACTTGGTGCATATCATGGTCCTCCCTCTATTGTGTTGATACCCAGTACCTCCAACATGTGCATTGTGTCCTCAACCCATAACCCCTTTGATTCCCCACCTCCTTCGATGCAAGAATCATCCTTCCAACCACTCCATGAGTCCATTACTCCTTTCTCTTTATTCCTATCTTGGGGGGGTGCTCCTACCTCTGAGTTTCCTATCAGTCATATCCCCTTTTTGTTTTCGCCACTAGGTGTGGCTGCAACTCTTGTAATGGCCACCTTAATTCTTCCCAATATAACTTTGGGGATCCCTGTGTGATACCTTAATCCTTCTACCCCCCACCTTCTGCCCGCTCCTGTTTCATAATTGGTTCTACCACCTTTGAAACCTACGCCTATTCCAAAAACAACGCAGGAAACACAAACACCAACTATGGGCACAAATAAAAAGAAAGCCCCTCTAATAGTCTAGGCTGGGGGCACCAATAATACAAGTGGGGGCACCAGCACTTCAGGTCCAGCTCCTACCACCAGAAGTCTAGGTTCTACTCGCGTGATCTCACCGTGCCATGTGCAGTATGTGATCTAACGGGTCATCCTACCAATGCCCTTCACTCCCTAAGTTGAAGGGACTCACCAATTGTGATGACCTAGCATCTGATGATTCTACTCCAGTAGTCAAAGTATCTCTACCCAAGTCTTCCAAAAATCAACACAAGTCTTTAAGGACCAATCATCCTTGTACTTTTTGTTACACTTATGGTCACTATTCTCATTATTGTCCCCAAGTATCTCACTTTTGGGCCACCCTTGAGATGGTTCATCACATTGATGCAATGCCTTTAGTTTATCATCAATCTTCCTCGAATGCCTCCAATGACAGCTCTAAGATATGACCTTCACCTATCCACGAGGAGGAAAACACTCCTCATATTTATTATCTTTCCACCTCTGTAGGATATTTACCCTATGAGTCTCGTTTTTCGTCATTCAATGATTGTATGCACCATTCATCCATGTCCAAATCACCTTTGATCTTATCATCAGTTGATGCTTTGACTTATAAGGGAGTTTCCTCCTCTGTAGGAGTATTACATGTGAGCTCCACTCCTCGGTTTACTGGGGGGAGGGATGGAAAATGAACCAACCCAATCAATATTTGTTTATATCTATCCGCTATCCCTCGATTGAATCGAATGACCTCAGTCTCTTGTTCGTCTATAAAAGTCCCAATGCTGCCCTCGTTTCCCGTGAACTCACGAGCGGTACACTAGAAACAGTCCATTTCTCTAATACGATATATATTGATCGATTTCCCAATCTTATTGAACCTAAAAGAGCCAATAGGCTTGGTCTTCCCTTGCTCGGCACCATGGAATTGATTCTATTATACCTATCAAATCGAGACACTATCTATTATATGAGTAATGAAGCAACAAATATGCTCCGTGATCACCTATGGATGGAGGGATAGGCACAAACGCAATCCACTTTTTCTCATCACGGGAATTAGGTGAATCCCCCCTTTCTCTAGCTACTCGGATAGGTAGAGATATATTTAAATCAGTTTTCTTTCCTAGCTCTGTTCGAACCTCACTGCTTGGCTGGTCGGAAATATTGCACTAATCTGAATCTGTATGCTTTCATTCATTCCGGTCTATCTCAGTCCTATCAATGCAATGGAAAGTTAGCTCCTTTTAACAGTACTCTCAATCAATAAATCAATGGCTATATCCAAGGTATAGGCTATTAAGGTCATTCCCCCATCCATACCGTATAAATAAGATAATTCAATCCTGGCTCCCAAAAGTCCAACACAGTATAAGTTCCCAATCCACTCTCTGGAGACAGTTTCTTTCTAATTACTGCCGCTGTGTACAAAATTCTGAGCCTTGGCACTCTCAGCATGAATTTTTTGTATACATCATATGGACCATCATTGCTCATAAATCCTTCTAACACATTGCTCCATGATCGCCTTGAAAGCATGGCATAAGGGGTGGTCCACCATGATTACATCCATTATAGTTTTGATTCGAGGGGCAGATTTAGAGATTCCTTTATCTCTAGCTGATATTGGATGAGAAGAAAGTCTAAAAACATGTTTACCAGGTTTAGAATATCTGGCTCAAAGCTCCCTAGGGGGCTGGGGCATAATGTTATTAGCAAGTACAATTATGGATAACATAATCGTTTATAGGGACACAAAACAGGACTCTCTGTGAGGCGCAGGAAACCTCAGAAGAACATCGGTCCGACGAAAAATAAGGAACAGGTGCAGGATCAGCTCCTTTTACTTTTATAGAGGAATTTCTCCATGTTCTATGGATTGTAAGGAATCTAGTAAATATTATCTAGGAATCTTCAAAAAACAATATTGTAAGGAGCCTTTGGGTTTTAAGGAGCAGCCTGGGTAGGCATTGAAGTGCTTTGTCCAGGAGTTTCAGTACTAGAGGTTCCCAGGTTGAGATGACGAGGAGGCTCTGTTGCTGCTTTATCCCCAGCCTGAGGTTGTACAGCAGGATTCCCTTCACTTGGTTGGCTCTATTCCTAGAAAATTTTCTATCCCTTTATTCAAGAGAGTGAATAGCCTAAAGAATAATCCCCAAGTCCCTCTCCCTCACTACGGAAAGATAGGGAGTCGGCTCACTCTCTTTTTTTTCAGCTCTAGAGATATGAGATAATTTATTTGGATCTTATCTTGACCTTACAGAGGCACCATGAAGAAGGGGCTGCTAAGGTTGGAAACCTCAGCTTCTTTTTGGTTCTATTGTTGTTTCCATTATTCGTAAGAGTAGGGCCAGTCCATGTCTCCCATATGCTTCTTAAGAGTACTCGTATTGAGGCCCATGTACCAGATCTTGCCTCAAGTTCAAATACCTATCTATATATAGTATAATTGGCCTAGTTACCGAATCATATTATCTTATGCCTGGCATGTATGTCAGCATGTGCACCTAGCCAATCCAAATAAATAAGTAGTGGCATGCGTGCGTGTTAGTAATAGAAGGTAGGCATGCTTGTATGTGTAGGAAAGCAGGCAGATCATTCAAGCTTGACAGGTCAGGCTTTAGCTTGACTATACTACCTTGCAAGAGCTAAGGCGTTCAATATACTAGAGCTACAGAGAATACCAGAAGCTAATGGCTTCAACAAATATGTCATATGCTCTGCTACCAATGATCAAATTCTTTAGACCGCTACCGAATATAGAATATATATAAATAACTATATGACTTAGCTAATATAGCCTGCATAATTTAATCTATCCTTGGTCGAAATCTATTACATTCTATCCCCTAATATAGGCCCAGTTGAAGGAAAGTAGGCAGCCTGGATGGTAGTCTACTCCCACCGGTTACCTACTTCGCATAGAAGTACTATGGGCGATGTTTGAACTAACTTGCAAGACAGTTATCCCTTTATCCCTTGCTAGTGAATCAATATATTAGGCATCCCTACCTGGAAGGCAGGGGATTGTAAGGAAAGCCTAACTAGAATATTGAGTGTAATTATATATGAGTATCCCGTTTCACTATGCCAATTTCCTTTTACACAGTCACTAAGAAAGAAGGGACAGAGTCACTCACTATTCATATGGTGAGGGTTCAAATAGTGATAGAACGCACGCAAATGACCATTCAGGGGAGAAGTAGCAATTAGTAGAGCTTGTAAGTTGAGCTAGGTTGGATGGATGGTTGATTAGCTGAGAACTGCTCCCCTGGCTACTCTAATTCTGGATGGCACGACTGGCTCTGGATGATGGTGGTGGTTCAATAGGTGTTGCTTAAGCTACTAGATTGACTACTGCTGCTGGTGCTCGTTCCACTAGATCTACTATTGCTGCTGGATCTACTGGTGCTTCAACTATTGAACCAACCAACTGCTGTATTTTCATGAACTACCTGCTTGATTATCATGAACAACTACCAAGAAGAAGAGACGTATGTTGCTAAGCTCATATGACAATAATTTCTTAAACTGAGTTGATGGTTAGCCCTTGGTAGGGTACAATAGGTCGTTACTTTATGCTTACGAGTGCCAACTCGGATGGGTATTTCAAGTTTAGTAAATAAATCAAGCTTTAAGGTTGAGCTAGCTGAACTCTCGACAATAGGCTCAAAGGGTGCATTAGCACACTCGAGTAAAAAGCCGCCATTGACTCGGCTGAGGTTACAAGGTCAAGGAGAGGAACGTAGTCACTTGCCCGCATCGGGAAAGGACCTTTTGTAACCTACTTGAAGCACACCTCCTCATTTCTTAACACTCCTTGGCTTCAAGATTCCCTACGTAAGACATAACCTTACCTTCTTCCCTACGTCATGCCTAACCTTACCTTTCCATACAAGGAGAAAAGGGAACTTCAATGAAAATTGAAAACTATCTCAATGGCCTTGCCTTTTAGTGCGTTATATAAGTTGACCCTTGATTCATCCATCCTCAATATGATCCTTGGCCAATACGTCTTCAAAAATAGAGAAGTTATGGAAGGTTAAATACGCTTTGTTCTTAAATAAATAGGGAAGAAATCCTCCCGTGGAATGTGAAATTTATTGGGTTCATGAAGCCCTTTCCTTTTCCATTCTACCCAAATGCCTTAAAGAACCTTTCTCTTACCATCCGCCACCTTAGCTATGTGATTTAAAGGGAGGGAATGCTTTCAGACCAAGAGCACTGGATGGGATGGATGTGATGGTAGACAGAGGCGAGAGCCAATCAGAGATGGGTGAGTGGGAATACAGAATCAGAATCGGAATGAGGCCTTGGATACAAAACACTTGCCAGAAACACTTTCTCTTACAGCCCTACCAACAACCACATGCTTATAACGGAATGCTACCAAGACCTGTATGTCAGATCGGATGATGTGCAAATGAACATAAATGCTCTCAGTTATTTACTTTCTTAAAGAGAAATGCCAGTTCCAGACCATGGTGGAACATGTATACCTTTTACCTCATTTTTGAATCACTTTTGCTACATGTATAATATAAACACTTATTTGACCTTTTGACCCTTTAAACCTAGTACCAATCAGCCAGAACAATACCTCTTAGTCTTGGTTCCACACTACCTTCCACTAATAGGATAGGATAGGGGAGTTTACTTCAAGCTTAGATCGTTTCACTGCTAGCTGAACGACTTGTGGATTACTTTTTTCCATAAGAATAGATAGGAGAGGAGAGGTTGGATGGACTGGCTTCAGACTGATAGGAGATGATATTTAGTGCTTCCAACCTACCCAGGACCTGATCTTATTGATCTTGAGCCCTACACCTTTCATCACGTAGTTAGTGACTCATATCTATTTACCTTACCTTACAAGCCAGAGAGGGAATTGGGATGACGAGCGACATGTCTATCGTCTACCATTACAACCCGTTACGATGTCAACTTGAGAGAAGGATGCTAGACGAACATAGCTCAGAGAGAAAGCATACCAAGCATGGTTAGATCAAATTCCCATTCAATTATAACTACATCCTGAGTTACCAATTCATAATTTCTATAGTAGCACTAGTTCTTCAAATGTTGTGGAATAAGAAACTGATACAGAAGTTGGTATGGATGATTACTTACAGGATACCCATGCCTTGGAGGGAATTTTGTGAAATGAATTTGAGAGAGATGAGATTAGAAATGATGCTCATATTGTTGAGACCCCTTATAAACCCCAGAATCTTATTTCACCACCCCTCTCTTTGGACATGGGTCAAGGTCTACGAACTAGGACCACCATGTTACTCTACAACTTGAAAGCAATGTATGGTATGTCAGACACATTTTTATTGGTACTACTAAGGTACCTAACCATTAATTCCCCTATATTTACGAATCTTGTCACACACTAATAAATTATAAGGGTCCGGAGGGCTTGCGCTTCTATGGGAAAGTATTTTATGCGTGCTTAATTATAGTGTACATTTGAGAGTCAAGATCATCTCGAAGAAGAATGAGCATATGAAGGTCCTAAATGCAAAATACCCGTAGCCTGCCTGACTGTAGATGGTTGGATGCCATATCAGAGCAATCAAAAACATATGGGCCCACTCGAAGTAGGTGCCCTCCAGTACTCTCTCTCTAGTAATCATTTGACCACCTTCAATCTGATGTGGCCCCTGTGAGCCCATCACTCGTACCACTCTTTCCATGATGGCTCGGGTTTCTATCCTATCAGTCTCCTCAATCTTGATGGCTTTGTCCTGTGGCTATGCACTACTATCTATGCAGTATCTGTAAATGAAGTCCTCAAGAGGCCTGTCTCATGGTCTCACTAGCAGGATATCGCCTACGACTCCATACATTTGTAGGCCTGTCATAAAGTCTACATCATGTAGGGTTAACTTTATCTACTCATCTTTCACTATGAACGCCTCATAATCAACATCCTAGTACTCGACAATCTTGGCCAATTTCCTGGGCACACAGGAACCCCATTACCTTTCCAACAAACAAATATGAATACTTAGTACCTGGCACAGAGGAACGAAGTCGCTCGACCAAATCAATAAGTACTGGGTGCCCAGTTGGTCATTATTTATATATGTAATTACATTTATGGTTATATCCCTATTCCAATCTATGATTATGGTTATGAATCTTATGGATATTATACTGAGGATATATACTCCATATAGATTCAATATCTCTAGGAAAAAACATAATATATTTCACCCAAATGGTGAAGGATTCATTTCAGAGTTGGACAAAGAGAGTTGTGGGTGGGATTGTGGCATGGGAACTACCCTATGGATTCACAGCATGAACTTCAGTGATGATATTAGATTCGATAGATGAGAGTGAGCATTTAGACCATTCGTACTTTAGCCAGAAGTATTATTGAAATAATTTTTACCTACAGCTGCTACCAACTCACAACCTGGCGTCTTAACAACCCCCTTTATATATTGGAAAATAGACCTGAACTTAGAGGATTGGACGAGCTTCCAAACAACCACTTTCTTTAGGAATTCTTTTTGGGTACAACACTTAGAATCTTGATTATGCTGTTGATTTACCTTTACCATTACAACCTCTCCTTGTTAGCCCTGAACACTTTCCTCATGAATATTTGAGTTTCTAGGCACTTAGACCTTTGCTATTACTCCACTTACATGATGCATTAATTAATTGTTATCTAACTCTACCAACCCACCTTTTCTATTTACGAACCTATAGATAATCCCTCATCCTACTTAGTTAGTTAGTTATCCTACGTGCGGTTGGGTGGGAACTTACTGCTTTTCTAGGATGCACAAGCAGGCTCGACCATGAGGGAGAGGACCTTTATATGTCTACGTTTCTTATTTTCATACCTTGCCTACCAACCTCTGTTTCATACCTTGCTTACCCAACCAATTGATTCAGCCATGTATGCTTAGTAGATATGGCACTATTCTCTTAACCTTTTTGAACCTAGCTTCCCTTTAATTTTCTACGTTGCCCCAATTCTGAATAACTTGGTTCTTACTTATCTGAGCTCAGGAAGGTAAGGACTTACTTTAAGGACCTTCCCTTCCATAAGGTTACATGAGACTCTTTTTTCCCTCAATATAGGGCTTTGAGGGTAGGAAATATAGGCACGAAGTGGGGGCCTTCTTGGGGGGACTTTGGAGCAATTTATTGGATACTTAGAGGATGCGCAAGCAAGCTCGACCATAAGGCCCATTAGGGTGAGGGTGAGCCTGCCGAACTCTCCACTAAAGGCCTGAAGGGACTCAGCCAAGGTTACGAGGTCGAGGAGAGGTAACGTGTGAGGAGATGAACAACTCTATTTTGGGGGAGGGGCCCCAAAATAGAGGAACGTGAAGAACACAAGGCCGCCATCGGCTCAGCCAAGGTTACGAGGTCAAGGGAGAGGTTTGAACATAATCTTTCAAATCAATAGCTTCTACGACGATAGATAGGAAGGTTTGGAATCTATGCCCCCCTGCCCTCCAAACAATATGGGAGTATCTCAGCTCGTACTGCGAAGACTTCCTCCTGGATCTATCTTAACCCTTGCTTGGGTAATCCTCTTCCACCCACCATAGTGTGAGAAACAGAGCTAGGCTTACTAGAACTCGACTGACTGATAGATAGGCGTCATGGTTCAAACAAACTATGTTACTCGATTAGCCCGAATGCCCCTACTGATCATTGGTGAGATCCGATCCCTTCTATTGAATGGGCAGCTTGTTTCTCTCTCTCCCATTGGTCAAGTCACAACTGACTCCATACATCACTTTTTACGGATGATGCATCTCCATGAAGATCCACTATTTAAGGTGATTTTATCAAACCTAACTAGACTTTCTGGAATGAATAGATAGGAGGAAATGCTGGAATTCACGCACAACCGACCCTTCCACTTTGATTGATTAAGTTCCCTACCTTGCTCAACCACCTTACTCGATGACCTTATCTCTTTTATTTCCTTACGTGACACGACATTCATTATATTTCCTTCCCTAAATTCTGCCTCATTTCGAATCGAAAATGGATATATCGAGAATCCAGCCACGTTCGACTTGCATGTGTGAAGCATCTAGCTAGGGTTCATTCTAAGTAAGGACCGGGCGGGAGAAAATGAAAGCAAGGTGCTCAAGCTCGGTTTGCCCAGCGGAACCTAGTAGTAGTCTATTTGCACCGAAGACCCGATGTAAGGTGTTGTTTCTGGCGTTTGAACTAAACAAGACATGTATTTATTCTTCTTATATGAGGGTGAGGGTGAGCCAGCTGAACTCTCGACACCAGGAGTGGTACAAAACTTCTTAGCGGGGTCTTTCGGTCATGAAGTATATATGTAATCTAAGTAGATTTGATTTTCTAATAAGAATGCATGCTACTATTATAGATGTAATTACTCTTTAGGCTCTCATAATTGATCTACCCTAATAGAAAATAATAAAAAAGTATGCCTATAAGAAAGTGTAATTACATATATAATGAGATAGATCTTTGTATACGATATTATTAAGGTATGATCGATGATTATAGGGGGAAAGGCGACTCTTGCGTGAGGGCCTTTCGATAACTAGAGATATAATTGATAATAATATCAAATCTTCAGTGGTATCTCGCCCCTGAAATATCCTACCAACCTAACTCTCTCGATCTACCTATTCTCGAAGTTACCCACCACCATCATTAGCTAAGACGGAAGAAGCAGCACTAGTGAAAAAGAGCACACGAAGAGTCACACCATAGGCATAGGCATAGGCAGAGGCAGAGGTAGTAGGGGTAGTACCAAGCATCTCAGTTGTAGATCCAGCACAAGCATCAGTAGCACCAAGAGCAACAGTTCAAGAAGCAGTAGAAAGCTCGAATTGGGATGCATATTGACATATATAAAGAAGGACCAGCAGCATATAAGCCAGAATCTAAGGTAACAACAAAAGCAAGGGCATATCAGAGCTACTACTTTATTGGTTGGAAGGATCACTCTCGCTTGCCTGGATTATTGGGTGGGTAGGTGATTGGCTTTATTTGTATGTGTTTGTGCATTCACATATATACAATATGGAATTTTTGTGTGTGGTGCCAATTAACCGAATCAAAAATACATGCATGATGTGTTACCAATGAAAGGGTCACGGCTTAGATTACCGGTAACAACTTCAACTAGAAATTAGATTACTCTACTCTCCATACTCTTACCTCATCCTTGGAACCCTAATATACATTCCCCCCTACACCCATCTCTAGCTAAGCCATACCTGGCGTGTCCGGAAGGACCCTCCAGGAAGGCAGGGTAGTCTTGAACATTAATAAGTAAGTAGCGTAAGTAGCGTAAGTAAGTAAGTAGAGGAGCGAGAGCGGACCGGACCTAAAGTGATAACTACGCAAAGCGATAGAATTGGTACGATATAATTATGTGAAGGACAAGACTGTAATAGGTAAATAAGTGGACATGCCTTGCATATTATTAATATACGCACTATAAAGACTGATGTTTTATTTACTAACCAGCTGGTTAGCATGTTGGCTATGGATCAATCAATTCCGGGGTGAAAATGATTATGAAAAGGTTAGCCCCTTCATTCGCTCCTTCATTCAAGCTTGCTTTTATTATATGGTCCTTCCTTCCTTTTTGATTGAGGATCAAAAAAGAATAATACCTAACACTATTCCTTTTTTTCCCGGTTCAACCCTCCATCCTTTCGACACTTGCACTGTTTGAAATGTTGTTGCCTTGTTGTTGAACCCAACTACATGTCATGCACCTTCTGGTACTAATGGGACTAGCGTAATTCACCCATGTCCACTCTAATCATTTGACCAACCTACCCAACACAATGGAAGGGAATTGGAATGCCTTTCGGTACTTATAATTCAACTACATTGATTGATCGGGTGGTTAATAATAAGTATATCAAACTGGTACTATTCTTTTAGTCAGGGAAAATTTTAGGGGCGAATTTTAGCCCAAAGGCGAATTTTAAGGGATTTTAAATTTTAATAGGGCGAATTTTTTTATATAAAACCCATTTTCTATAGTTTAATAAAGTTAGCCCAATAATTATTTTAAAAATAATTAATTATTAAATATTAGCCCACCAAAAAACACACATAAAAATGAAATTTTCCCTAGATTTTCTTTGGTTGCAGCAGATTTCCATGGCATTCACCAAGATTTACAGGGTCGGAGGGAGGGGTTAGAGTGATTTGCCCTATTTTTTCACTGGTTTTCCAGAGAGGTGGCTAGAGCTTTGTGCTCGCCGAACTTCTTCTTGCTGGCTAAGCGAGGGACTTGACCAAACCTCTCTGATCCGCTGGTCCGTTAGGGCCATTCCATAGTTCAAATTCGTTTTTGATCTTTTCACTGTTCAGAAAATGGAAAAATCAATGATCGACGCATGAGCGGCGGGGTGGTTGGATTCACCAAGGATAGGCACCTTGGGCTCAGAGAGTCAGATGTGGTCGATCTGCTCAGTTGCACGCATTGACAAGTTTACTTCGGGAGTTTACTCAGTCACATCAGAGTTTACTTTATTTCAGTGGGACTAATGCAGTTCTGTGTATTGGGGGACTAGCAACCCAACTTGGGATTGATTGTGTTTTCTGCTGATAAGGAGAAGATGGGTGAGGCCTTGAGGCAATCCTACTTGGTGGCTCTTATTATTTTAGTTTAGGCATGTTGGTGTTGCATGATTAGTGGTATTGTTGGTCAGACCAGTCCAAAGATAGTTTACATGGTCATTCTCAGAGACTCGGCTTTTGTGCATCATAACAGTGTAAGCGCCATGGCCACTACTCACCAGGCTCACAGCCATCATTCAAAGCCTGGAAAATTGCATAACATGCAAACACCAAGGTGACCAATTTTCTCCTTTTCTAAATTCTTCTTGTTTGATACTGAGTTGATCAGATCTACTTGGTGTTTGCTCATATATATATTAGTCTTTCAGTTTTAGTAAGTTGGGTATTGATACGGCCCCTTTTCTTGACACCTTCTATCACTATTAATAGTTCCCAGATCGACGTCCAACCCCGCTATTATACACATCTCGAAAACAAGTGGGGCATGACTCATTCATGAGATGGCTATTGAGGAGTTGACAAGGGTGGTGGAATTGAATTACTAGGATTAACCATGAGGAGATGGAGTTGGGAAGAAAACCTCCCTAATTGATCAGTAAACCTTTTCTTCTCATAAATATTTCCTTTATAGTGGATAAGTGTCCAAGAATGGGAGGGTGAGTAGCTAGTGGAAGGGAGATGAAAAATTGATTCTTATATTTTCTTCTTATCGCCTGAGTGTTGAAACAATATTGGGTTGTTAATCTTGTAAGAGGATTTTCTCCATAGGGTTTTTCTTCTTCTTCCATCATGAGGATACCTTTAGAATCAGGATCCACGACCCATCCTCTCTTACCAGCCATCCTCCCTCCCCCTACCTCTCTTTATCACTCCTCCCTCCCATCCACTAGACAAACAATACCGATACAGAGACAATGAAA
The DNA here is from genome assembly GCA_034641835.2 of Pinus albicaulis. Classification (NCBI taxonomy): domain Eukaryota; kingdom Viridiplantae; phylum Streptophyta; class Pinopsida; order Pinales; family Pinaceae; genus Pinus; species Pinus albicaulis. The sequence goes on from CM076578.1 coordinate 949,828,944, forward strand.
TCCCCCTCCCATATTTTTGAATATCTATTTATATGGTCAGTCGATCTTGAAGTTGTGATCCCTTCTCTTTGATCTTGTAATACTCTGGAGCAATATACATTTCTCTCTTTTTAATTATGATTGAGCTATACTAACCAAGCAGTTGAAATATGAACAACACAGCTAAATGATGGAATACAGTAGTATAAGTAATGCTATAGAGTTATATAGGCTCAATTACACTTCTAGCTATTCCTTATGTGCTATAAGCAGCTTCATTATGGTCAATATCATAGGTAAAGTATGACCCTTTAACGACCAATATGGGATAAGTATTGGCATAATGTATCAAGTAGAGTGGAATTCTTAGTATTAATAAAGGATATGAGCTTGGTTATAGTATGAGGACCGATCTCACAGAGCATGCTCGATTCCTTACATTGAACTTACTTACCATATATGCCTTAGTTTACCAGTATAAGATAACGATTGCTATATGACCACTATATGGGAATAGAAGCAAGCAAGTATCTGGATACATATCAATAAGGTAGAAACAGTGATAGCTTAAGTATAGATAAGCTTGTATCATATGGAACACTAATACCTGTAAAATATTGGTATATCATCATAGTGTAATCAAGAGACTATCTATACCATATACAGTGTGGAGTAAGCATGTATTTTGTGTATTTAATCTCTGTGAATAGGTGAAATTTGATATAGCCTTCTGTAAACACTTGAGATTACGGGATTAGTGATGATATACAAGCTAAAACATCACAAGTAAGCTATACTAATTCGATATGATGTGTATATTACTTATAATACGTCTGTTATCACTACTCTATGAACCCCATAGAAATCACACCATTAAAGCTGAAGTGTTAATAACAACAAGCTATTAAGCTTAACCTCTTGGAATCACTGTTACTCTACTCGACTTACATGGAGATGAATGAACACCATTGATATAAGGAACAGTCATGCTATAAGGTTCGAGTGCTTTGATGGAAGTGTAATTGAAACATAGAGAGAGCTAACATACTCTTTTCACTAGTGTATCTAGTGGATTCAATGATTAGCATAGAGAAAAGCTTAGATATGTAATTACACATATTCAATGGCTTTACTTTACCCTTGTTTATCTGATTTGACAACGATGATTACTGTTCTGCTTAGTGTAATGAGCTTTGTTGATTCAATGCTTACTAATACCATAGGTTCGACTCCTATAAAGGTTATCACTATTAGTACTTAGTTAAGCTATACTTATTACGTATATGTTACTTATGATTCATAGGGAAGAGTACTTGAGTCATATTAGTAGGATGTTACTTACCCTTTTACAACATCTCTTATCACAGTAAGTTTGTAATCAAGACTAGTTGAATATTAGGGATAGCTTACTCTATTCGATATAAGGTAAGAGTTGGTCGTCACTCCCCCGCCCATAATGTTTTCTCCCATTATACCCACTTTAACCCTGAAAAAAACCACACCCCAGAATAGCTTTTAATTTGAGTTGATCCAAGAAAACACAACAGGGTTGTGAAAAGCACATCAAATAGAAGAAGAACAGGACCGGATTTCAAGTTTCTATAATCAATTAGCTTTATTATAAGGAAATACTACAACTATAGTACATGTTCCTAGGCTCGCTATTCAGTTAATCCCAGAAGAGATGTTGCCCAAGAAGGAGCCTTGTTAGAATAGCCATAAGCCCAGGAGCATTGGAATCATAGCTTGAAGCCCTGGAGCTGGGAATAGGGACTCACAAAAAGAACCAAGCATTGTGAGAAGAGAAGAGGGCCTCATAGCATAAATATCAGACCTAAAGCCCTCTCCTCGACCTCATAACCTCGGCTGATTCGATGGCAGATTTTTAGTCGAGTGAGCGAATGCACCTTACAAGCCTTATAGTTCTTCAAGTTCCTATCTTTTGGGGCCCCTCCCCCTTCTTTGGTTGGGGGAGTGGGTTCGTAACCTCTCCTCGACCTTGTAAACTCAGCCGAGTCCCTCACCTCTATGAATAAGGTGAGAAATAAATCCCTCACACATATAAATGTATGAGTCCCTACCAGGCCTAAACCTCGTAGCCTCAGTCGAGTCCCTCCGGACCTCTACTTTCAGAAAATAGAGAGATAAATCCCTCACCATATCAATAGTGAGTCCCTACCGGGCCTCCGGGACTCTCCTTTTAGTCAAGAGTTCGGCAGGCTCACCCTCACCCCCATAACCTCGGATGAGTCCCTTTGGGCCTGTTGTCAAGAGTTTGGCAGGCTCACCCTCACCCCCTACCCCAAAAGAGATTTGTTCGTCTTCTCACATGTTACCTCTCCTCGACCTTGTAACCTCGGCTGAGTCCCTCACCTCTATGAAGAAGGTGAGCAATAAATCCCTCACACATATGAATGTATGAATCCCTACCGGGCCTCAACCTCATAGCCTCAGTTGTGTCCCTCCAAACCTCTATTTTTAGAAAATAGAGAGATAAATCCCCCACCATATGAATAGTGAGTCCCTACCGGGCCTTCGGGCCTTTGTTGAGAGTTCGGCAGGCTCACCCTCACCCTGGAGCATTTTTATATTAGGGACAAAAGCCAGTTAGTTACGATGGGGATGGGATTAGGAATGAAAGCCCACAGATTTGTGCCCTAACAGGGAAAATGTGCGAAGTGGGCAGAGAAACCTATTTGAAAGGACTAACTTACAAACCCTGCGCAACCTCAACTCATGTACCCAATTAACTAATGCACCGACCCAGCGTTACGGACCCATGGACGACACCTGGGAATTACCACGAAACCACCAAAATGAACCTGTAGAGCACTGGGCAATGAGGAAATATGCATGGACCCAACCCTTATTTAGAAAAAAAACTTACTTAGAATGCATGCTAGTAGGAAGGACACGATTCTGAGGATTCCTCATCTAAGGACTACAAGTGGCATAAAGATGAATAAAGGAATTTTACTTAGTTTCCAAAGAGTTATCCACGAAGCTTGCTCACTCCAATTACTGGAGTTAGTGGGGGGATGCCTTCACACTTTCAACCCAGAGATAAATTTATCTCAGATTAGATCTCTTTATTACAATCCAATAGTTTGCATACCATAAGCATTCTATAGTTTTTGTACCAAAGAGAGAACATGCACGCTGGAGATAATATATTTTTACCCATACCAACATGCTTACTGCCCCACTACTGCTTTATATATTTTTTTGCTATCTCTTTTCCCTCCTTGGGTACTAGCAGGTTACAGCTACTCTCTCCTTATCCCATCTATTACTCCATCCTTACTCATATTATTACTTACAAACAACTAAACCTGTCATTCCTTTATTGGTGGGTGGGTGGCCCACAACGGGGCTCTAAAAAAATAAAGGACGAGAGATATCAAATACAGAAGGCTTGTGGAAATCCAAGTGGTGGTGGATCCGAAGTACGGGTACAAGGGGTGCTTTAATGGCCTGCCTTGGATATAATTACGTATATAACACAGAGGAAACATGTATTGGAGCTAATTTCCAAACTTACTTTTCATAGTGTAAGACAGACATTTCCTTAGATGTCTTCATTTAAATAAAAGAACAAGTGAATAAAAGAGTTTATAGGCCTTATGTGGGTGCCCGGTAGAATATAAAGATAAAAAAGTGAGGATCGAAGAGGCGGTTACTTCGTTGTGTAGCCTATTCAGGTCTAAAATAAGTTGATGTCCATCACCTGGAAGAAATTATTCAATCTTTCCCCCCTGACTAAATGCCTTCGATCAAACCTATCTTGTTGCTTGCCTTTTGCCTTCATGCCTGAGAAGATATATTACCCATAGTCCCCCGGGACAGGGCTTACCCTACAGAACCTTAGTTCCTACTTCACATTGATGCTACGCTACATACGATGCACCTATTGATGAGGATCATGTGAAAGATGCTGAGTTGTAGTCAGCTAGTGCCAGTAACATAAGGTAAGGGAGGTAGCTAATGCTTGCCCGGATAGTGATTGATTGATAGCACACATCCAAGAGAGGGGTGGTCCAACAGACTAATGATTCACTTCCCACCGAAACCTCCCAATACACGTCACCCAGTAAGGAATAGTACGCATAAAGAAGTTTGATACCTCCCAGAACAATGATTACAAGTATTTGAGGTGGTACCGACACACCAAACATAATAGATTGATATAAGTTGATATGCACTCAATAGCGTTGATTGATATGGTCCCCATAGCATGAGGTAGTTGATCTCGATTCACATAGCATGAAGCCAGTAAAATTTCAAAGAGGAATTTACACATAATATACGAGAGTAGCCTTAACACATGATAGTAGGTCTTTACATGATACAAAATTAGGGTTTCACAATTAGGTTAGCAAGGTTAGGGCCATTACTTATATCTCGTGCCCTGGAATGAGGTTATCCTACGTGTGTTAGCAGTTCGGCGTGCGCAGGAGCTGATTCTATTTGTGTTACTTGGGCTCATTAACCTACTGATCTCTTCTTTCTCTACCTCCAACATCTTGGCACCTCATGAATAAGAATATCGTGGCTGCTGAGATCAACAAGAGTAGAACCGATTGAAGAAATTGACTTTATTTATTAGGAGGAAGAGTATTCCCCACCACACAAGAGCCATCCCACCAAGAAGGATATAAAACAAGTTATATATACGTTGATTTACACTTTGAGTATGACTTGTAAAATATGTCTAATGAACATGCACCTAGAAAGGGAATTGAACCTATCCCTACCTTTTAATAGAATGCTCGCTCGTACCTATCAATTTTCTAGTTCAAGGGAATATAATCCTGCTATGCGGCTATGAACAAAGTCACCAAAGAACTTTGTTGGGCTAGTGAGTGGGGGTAGTAGGAATTAAGTAGAAGTAAGTATCTGTCTACTTAATATTTTAAAAATAAATGTGGATATGTTCAAGAAAGGAACAAGGTCTATCCAGGATCTGTCTAAACTAGATGGCTGAACAATGAGATATAGCTCTGGTTTGGCCCAAGCAACAAATAAGGGGAGTTGGATAAGCTCCAAAATTGTATAATTCATGAAGTTCCATGACTGATAGGGTAGGATAGGACATAAACGTGGTTCCAAAACGAAGAGTGATAGTGCCTTATGAGGTTTCACAACCACATATGGTTTGACACTATAAGGTAACTATTAGGTATAGGGGTTGGCACTACTATGAGGTGAGGTGAGTTAGACTGGCCATAGTGTGAGTTAGTGGATAAGACCTAGCTGGGAAACCTAACCAGCAGACCTTGCCATAGCAGCCAGACCTACTACTACAGAACCAATTAATTATGATATTTTCATGGAGACGTTCATTTACCTTATTGCCATGGAGACATTTACCTTGTCATTTTTTATCCCAATTCCCATACAACAAGTAGAGGAGGCTTTACATATGTATGTACAGGCTTACTACAGAGGTTGTTACACAGAGCTATTACTAAAGCAGTTATTTTACTGACTGCATCCAATGAAAAATAAATAAAGAGATAAAACTCCTTTTCTAAGAACTTAAGATGCACTAGCTCACGTATTGGAGGTGAGGCGGTCTAACACAAACAAAATAAGAAGAAATATAGATCTAATTCCACTAGCTTTATTCCAACCTTTCTCCTTGAGCTCTAGCAAATAAGCAGGTTGTGTCCATCCCATCCATCCATGTCCGGTGTCAATGCTATATTTCTATGTAAATTCCATAAAAAAAATGAAATAAGAGCTATAGTCTCCTTCCTCTCCAAAATAAAAAAATATAAGGTCCGAAGGTTTTGCGCTTCCAAGGGCAAGGAATTTATTAGTAGTCTCCATTCTTTGAAAAGATAATATGAAAAACAAGAAAATTTGTATCATTTTAGGTTGTTGAGCAATGAAACCTATTTTTATTGGGTTGGATGACCCATATAATTATTATCCCCCATCGGGGAACATAAAAGAAAAGAAACAACCAATTGAATCCATCCATGTTTTTTGTTGTTCCCCCCCACCCAATAAGTCACTTAGTACCACCACAGATTTCGAAACCTTCTCCTTCTATTCTCTAGGGTTTCGAACCAGGAGGGAGAGGTTGCAACAACATAGGAGAATACATTCACTGCTGGTAGGAAAGCCAAGAATCAATATACATTTGAATAGTTCTCTCTTAGGAATGATGTTACACGAGAGCTACGCATAGTTTCTCATATCTCCAAAGCAGCTATTTAGGTTACCACATGCCCAAGGAGGAGTGTGAGGTTAGTCGGTGGGGAATAATTAAAAAATAAATATAAGAAGCTTTCCAAGTAGGGTAACTTCCTAGGCCATGGAGTGAAAGAGAATAAAGTTGTGTCCTTCTAAATAAGGAGAAGACCTAGCTAGTAGAACTCCCCTCACCATAGTAGCCAAACCAAATCTACTAATATATTACTATACAAGCTCGCATGGAGTCGTTTCACTTGTATGTCACAATTGAGAGCATATATACTATTTTTGTGAGATTTTTAGTCCTTTATTCTTAGGATTCTACAACTTACGTAGATTCTAGGTCATATATTATGGATTATGGCGACAACTTGTTTCATAGGTTCTCGTGCATATATAAGTTGAACTTGTCATGTTCCTACAAATATAATAACAACTCTATTCATTTTAAAATGGGCTTTAACTTACATTATAGCTTCCACTTTAGCTCTTAGAAGGCCTATTTATCTATTTCTTATGGCAAGAATGGAGACTTATCTGTTTGGTGGATAAGCTAGAACTAGTGAGTATGCAGGCTAAGAAGCTGAGACTTTTTAATTGCTTCTGCCTCCATTACTGCTAGAACATTTAGATCAAATAATTTTATGGGATGGGGTCAGGGTCCATCACTTACAAGCTATCCACCTGAAGACCTATACCTTCTATACCTATACCACTTGCTTCATTAATTTCTTAGTAACTACTACTATGAACCCTTCTCAGGTAATAGGACTGGATCACTTCGTCCCTCACTCTTACCTCATTGTTTTGTGGGTAGCGCTAATTGCCAAGCTGGTGCTCATTCCTTTCGTAATAGTTCCTTTCTTGATGTGAGTAATAGTAGTATTGGGCCGGTAGGAAGTAGCAGTAGCAGGATATAGTAATAGCGGTCAGTATACTTAGTAAATATATAGTAGGTCTCCCGGCGGCTTTCATGGGAATCAGGGGGGTGAAAGCGGTAATGGGTGCTTGTAGTAAATTTCATTCTTTGTATTCTGGGGATTCTACAACTTGCATAGATTCCTGGGACTGCACTTGCAGATTTCATAGCTGTTGGCTCTCTCATTGTTGGTTCAAATAGTGTTTTCTCCTGAGATCCCTACACTAGTGTGGAATCAAGTCGAAGCTGCGGTTTCAATTCTATCCACATCCCGAAGGTGCAACGATAGTACATACCCTAGCAGAAAATGCCACAAGGTTGAATGTAGTCAGACCCTTCCATTTTGTTACATATCCTTCCCATTTATTCATCAGTGGGTTGAGGGGTATTCTCTATTCACTTTTTATTTATATTCTTTTCTAGTTATTGGGTGGGTTCGACCCCTGAAAATTCAATTTGAGTTTCCAAAAACAAGGTAGGTTAAGGCCAGATAGACCCAGACTGTTGGAAGGAACTCAAAGCTGCTAACATTGAATTACAGTTAGCAAACACATGAAAGGCTTTTTTTATTACATGACAGACATACCCTTCTATTTGCACAAGGTTGAGCCTACTAGAACCACCATTCGTGTTAAGTAGTAAAGTAGTTCTAATTACCCGTATCCCCCTAAGGTGGTAGGGGACAAGGCCGATATTTTCTATATTTAGTAAGTATCACTATCATCCCTAGAGGACTGTACTTATGCAATTAAGCTTAAACCGAACCACCCTACAACCTGATACATTCATTATATTACATTCCATTGGTACCGCCTTGGCCACCTCACCTGTACTAACGGATATTGATACTTGTAGGTATGAACATAGAGCTACTACTGAATTATTAGTTGGTTTAGATACTTATTATAAAACATGAGAAAATTAGGATAGAAAACATTTATGTATATTATATATGATATATAAGTGTTTGCCTATAAACAACGAGGGGGTTAACTACCTTTTGTCTGGTTTTTCCACCCTGCCTTTGCTCCAATAATGTGATCTTTAGGAAGGGATCATCTGAATCACTCAATATCATCTTCACTCAATGATGTCGGTAGGGTGTATCATTTAATAACAAGATGGTATCTTCATACTCTATGCTATGAATCACTTCATTATCAACCGAATGGATCAAACTTCATTGCAATCTAGGGTGTCTTAGAGAATTCTTATACTCTCCTAGTCATTTTTGAATATTTTAGAAAAGAAATGAATGACAATTTTAGGATGACTGGTCCTTTTAATCTAGTACATATGATGTCCTTCTCGGGAGCTAGAGGAAGTACGTCTCAGGTTCAAAAATTAGTAGGTATGAGAGGATTAATGTCAGATCCTCAAGGAAAAACCATTTATTTACCCATTCAAAGTAATTTCCATGAAGGACTCTCTTTAACAGAATAGATTCTTTCCTATTATGGTGCTCGTAAAGGGATTGTAGATACTGCTGTACGAACAACAGATGCTGAATACCTCACGCGTAGACTTGTTGAAGTAGTTCAACACATTGTTGTACGTAAAACAGATTGTAATACTACTAAAGGTATTTTTGTAAACCTTATTCGAGGTCGGGAGAGGATCAAGAATCAAGTTGTTCTACAAACACTAATTGGCTGTGTTTTTGAAAACGAAGTATATGTAAATAGTTTTGGTGCTTCTTGATTTATGTTGTCCTTGTATTCTGTTCTGTGAGTTCCTATATCCAACGTAGATGTGTTCCTCATTTCTTTGGTGTGTGTAGTTTCCTTCTGCCTGTTGCTCATAAGTTTGATTGTCTGCTATGCTATGAGCCGATATTTTTGCCTTTGCTTCATTTTTATCCTTCCTTTGTATTCCAATTCATTTAGTGAGAGGCTTTGATCAGCTATTAGGTATAGAGAGTCAGATAGTGATATTCTGAATAGGTATTAGGCCTATTCCGATCAATGCTAAGCTCAAGCGGGTTGGGTCATCGCACTTATCCCAATCCATATTATATCTTTTGTGGGCTACTTGCCCAGTATAAATAAAATGACCCAGATAGACACATCGCATTGCACTCCACTACTGTGGACTCCTGGCAAACAACTACAATATACTTTTCACTCCAATTGTACTAGAAAACCTCATAGGTGCACTCTGCCATGTACAAAGTCACTCCACACACTCGCTCTTCACAGGTATAGGCCACGGACGAACTCAGAAAGACAAGGGCCAGTAGTATTAACCACCTTGCCTCAAAGACAATAGTAATCATCAGGAGCGCATTTGAAAAAGGAAGACATTGGATCACTGCTTATACCTTGCACCTATATACATATATTCTACCACTTGGAATTCACATGGAATTTACTCCATGCCACCTAGAATGGATCCTATTACCTTTGGCTTTCCTGCCTTACCTGGATTTATTGATAACCTATCGATGACCCAACTATTTCCTTAGTGCCTTACCCAACTTGTTTATTCCCTCGATTGTGGGGTAGGGTATTACGATTGCTGGGATGAAGGTGGGGTGTCTAATGTGTGTTCTTCTTTGCTGTTAAGGTAGACCCATAAGATGTAAAAACTTGTGTTTAGATGCCCAGTTATACCCCCCTTATAGCTCGTTTCTTGATAGCTCGTGGTAAATTTCTCTCTGTTAGGGTGGGGCATAGGTAGGCAACAAAGGCAAGAGAAGCGAAGGTTAAGCATGCATCGTATATAGTATCCGATCCAATAGCACCAATGGTGAATCTATACTTGGAATTGGATATTCCACAGGTTAAAGAAAGGTATGCCACTGGTCTTGGAATTGGATCAATAACTAATGATCTAGCTGTTGCCACCTATGCTTCCTTCTCTCCTACTTATGGGGTATCGATCTCGATCAACTCGATTTGGATCTGCTTCTAGGCGAGGTGCTTTCATCCTTACTTCTGGTGTTTGCTCGAATGCAAGTCCTAGCTTTCCTCCTGCTTCCTTTGGTGCTGTTGGATCGGATACTATATATAATTACTTCTACTACTGGTGCCCCTGTAGTTGACACCCCTATGCTTTATCTGCTTATGCTGGTGGATCGATTGAATCAAGGTAAACAACCAGCTCTATTGCCCTAGCTACTGGATTAAATAATAAATCTATTGTTACTATCTTTGCATATGCCTCTGTTACTATTGCTGATGGTGGTTAATCCACTGGTTCTTCAATGACTTCAATGACTAAAACTAGTGGGGGTGAAACTATGACCTACAAAATTATGTTGTGTTTTATCCCCATCCTCTCTAGAGGCGAGACCTTTAGGATGCAAGATAACCACATTACTAGGGAAATGTAATTCGTCAAGGTGACTGTTAGTTATATTTTTGAAGTGATCTTTGTATAAATGGAAAGTATCCCCAATATGGGGAAATAATAGAAAGAAAGCCACTTTTACCTTCCTTTCAATCTTTCTGTCGAAATGATATATAAAGTTCCCCCTTTCCTTTCTAGTTTTGACCCATCTCTTAGTAACTACTTTTGCAACCAAGAGGGATGAATTTATAGAAGGGGAGCAGGTGCACCCTACAGAAACCTCACTTTTTCTCAATTATAAAAAGTACTTATTTCCTCAATTTCGTAACCTCAATCGAGTCCCTCTGGACCTTGGCCTTACTTGAGCAGAGCGAAAAATAAGGTCCTGAAAGGACCTTTGATGAGGATTTGTAGCATCATTCGGGTAAATACAAATTGAGATTGTAGAAACATGAGCTTGTGATATAGCAACACCTAGTTCCAAACTGGTCAGTGAAAAAACTATTGATAAAGGACCTGGATCTCCTATGGAATACATAATATTATTCATACATGGCATAGTTTGAGCGAACCCACTTGGGATCTTTACTGAACTATGACCAACCATAATATTAGCGGATAAACGTATTCCTAAGCTTGATGCACGAAAAAAATGAGGTATTAGCTTAAGGAGTAATGAGAAAGGTGCTAACGGCAGTGATACTCCTATGGGTGATGAGAAGCTGGAAAAATGAAGCCGATGTATTTGAGATCCCACTATAGTAATTCCAATAGAAATAAAAAATGGGAGACCCGAAGTAATGATAAAATTACTTGTAACTGTGGAGCTATATGGTATCATACCCTGGGGATTACGAAATGATGAAGAAGTAAGAGTGACCGAGATGCGAGGGGAAGAATTTTGCTTAACATTTCCTGAAAGACCACCTATTTTTTCGTTCACCAGGTTCGGCACGAAATCATGAATAAGCTCTACCGAGGATTGCCGAGCATTTGTTACTGAGTTTCCCCCTCTGTTCTTAGTAAAGAAATGAACCAAGAGCAAGACTGAACTGATAGTTAGCGGCATGGACAAATATGGATTTGTGAATGGGAAATACAAGTTTCCTATATTCATAGGATAAAATAAGATAATGGTAGATTGCTCAAGTGGGTTGTTTAGCATAATAAAGACTTTTCTTTCATCTCCTTCCTATACTTCTTGCTCCTAAGCGAGATAGATCGAAAGACTTGTCTTTGCTGTCTCCTTTTTATTTCATAGCTAGCAATAATGGAAAAAATGGACAAAAGCATGGGAGTTAGCGATCAATAGGTAAGTTCAAGAAAACGACCTTTATGTAATATAGAAATATTTTCCTATCCTATTAGTATTGCGGGATCAACAGAGTTAGTCAAGCTCATGACAGCTTGCGTAACGAATTTGCGGTCCTTGAGCTTTTTGACCCTCAACCATGAGTTGCTCAACGCTTCTGAGCAAAGCTGCTTCATTCCATTCCACTTGCCCGGAATGGGAGATTATCCTCGAGTCAACTATTTTGAGCTCCGCGGATGGCGGTGAGCCCCTTTCAATAGGGGCTTATTCATATCCAGGTAAATGGGGGGAATGATCATATGATCTAGGACTAGTATAATATAGACTATTAGGCCCAACAACGTAATAAATAGTTGGCTAAGAACCATAAGTCCTAGTTTCCTTGCTATCATATTTTCAGCCCTCAGCTGAGCAGACTGTACAATGTCTAACCTTCCTTCACAATATATGTTTTCAGTTTCTTTATGATCGTCTGCCTTATTTGGTCCTGTGGCTTTCTAGGGCTTGTACTTAAATGAAGGCTTATCCCCAGGCAGGTGTCCTATATTCTCTCCTACAACTAGAATAGATTGAGGCATGCTACTGGAATCATTTTTTCCAATAGTATCACTTTTGGCATCTTTCACCGAAGTTACTTCCTTCGTTGTAGATAGAATCCTTGAAGCACACAGTGCAATCCATCATTTGACACTGCCAACTCGCATTCTACGCTTCACCCGCCCTTATCAATCGAACAAATAAAGACAGAAAAGGTCTGGCTCTTCCAAACTTAACGACTTAACAAACAATGTTCATTTGGCCATGTAAAACATGGATTAGCATTATGTTATCCCAACAAGTAATCCTCCATCTAGATATAGGATTAGGATAAGTGCTATATGAATACTTCAGAATCAGATCTCGGATGTTTCTCTCCATTATCCGTGAGCCACTTATTTCTCCGAAATGGGATATATAAGTGATTTTATTCTTCCTCCCCAGTAAGTCGGCGACATTACATCACTGGGATACTTCGAATAAACTGGAGTAAATATGGAATACACCGGTGCTAAAACCTCTTCCCAAAATATCTTCCAAATTGTTGGGGTTGTTGTGGGGCTTCCCCCTTTGTTGGTGTGGAACCAGTTGGTTCCGTGGTTTGGGAATTCTGCTGATCCTAGGTACTCCATCACGGCATGGGGAAGTATGAAAAGTGAGGAAGATCAGGCATAACAGGAAGAATTGTGTGGAATAAGTGGATTTATCTAGTTGGGGCATCGTCTCTCTGGTTCTATTTATTCCCTTTCCTATATTATATCTATTGAGAAATAGACTCTCGTATGAGTAGTCAAGGTATAGGGATAAATAAGATATAGGGCTTCGGGTGGTCAGTTCTTCGTTTACCAATCGAAAGCATGGGAGATTATATCGAGATATGATGTATACGATATTATGCTTACTGCCAAGGCCAGGTGTTTTCACGTTATGAAAATATGATGGAAGCCCTCTCCTGTTGTCAAGAGTTCATTACCTCACCCTTAACAATCGAACCCTCTCCTCGACCTCATAACCTCGGCCGAGTCCCTCACCTTTTCAGGGAAGGTGAGCAATAATTCCCTGTGAGCCTTTAGTTCTTCAAGTTCCTCTCTTTTGGGGCCCCTCCCCCAAAAGAGAGTTGTTCCTCTCCCTTGGTACCTTGGTCGAGTCCATCCGAGCCTCACCCATATGAATCGGTGAGTGCCTCACCATATGAATAGTGAGATCCTACCGGGCCTACTGGGCCTCTCCTTTTGGTCGAGCCCCATACCAAGTCCTATCATCACACGTCACCTCACCCTACCTTCCTTGATTGCTTATTGGGTGGGGGGCTAACGGTCGAGCTATACTTCACATGATGGTGGCCTATTAGTCGAGCATGCTTTTGCATGATGGCGGCCTTTGTACCTCAGGCGAGTGGGTTCGTACCTCTCTCGATGGTCAAGAGTTCGCCTGGCTCACCGTCACCCATATGAATAAGTGAGTCTATGGCGGCCTTTTATTCGAGTGTGCTAATGCACCCTCACCCATACGAATGAGTGAGTCAATGGAGGCCTTATAGTCGAGAGTTCAACAGGCTCACCCTCACCATATCAATAGTGAGCCCCCTCTCCTTTTAGTCGAGCCCCATACCTAGTCCTAATGGGTCCTATCGGGCCTCTCCTTTTACTCAAGCCCCTCCGAGCCTCACTATATGAATAGTGAGCCCCTACCGGGCCTACTAGGCCTCTCCTTAGTCAAGATTTCGGCCTTCCTTGATTGCTTATTGGGTGGGGCCGTTGATCAAGCCATGCTTACACATGATGGTGGCCTTAACAGTCGAGTGTGCTTACGCACCCTTTGGCGATCGAATATGTACCTCAAAGTCAATATGTTATACGCCTTAAGTCTTCACTTCCTCATCTCCAGCCTGGACTGGGAAAGAAAGGACCTTACTAATCGACCTTGTGTTAGATCAAGTTTTGGGAGGTGGGGGCAAGGTTTGAACCTGCAGTCTTCAGGTCATGGGCCTGACGAGTCGACCAATTACTCTACCCCGCTATCATTCTAAGCTAGGATCAAACTATTGTTTTTAAGTATGATCTATTTTGAGCATAAAATTCCCTTGCCCTCAAAACGATAAGCGGCTTCGCACGTTTCGAATGCCAAAAATGCAGCCATTCATTCATTATATATGTAATTAGGCTTTCTTCATAGGCGTTGTTAGTATGAATCCTTTATCGAAGTGTACGAAAAAGGACCACTTTAGCTACGCATAACTAATAGCCCTAACAACAAAAGTGGCTGCCAATTTCTTCAGATCTACGGTTAGTTGAACAAGAAAAGAGCTGCAAAAAACCAGATCTATGCATGAAAATACATTAAGCAGTAAAAACAAGGGTTTTCTCCATATACCAATAGACAAGACAAGAACAATTTTTTGAAAGAATTTTTGTATTAATTGGGCACCTGGGAGGAAAACAAGAAGGCGTATCCAATTCTCCTCAGTGGGATGGGTTCTTGGAAGTCCTCAGCACTTCAGATCTAAGATTTATCTCTCTTGTTGGTGTAGAAAACCCAATGCAAAGAAAAGAGCTAAATGGGAGCTCACACAATCAATGATGGAAAAATGTGACCAAGTGTATACATCCAGAGTGATCTAATAGGCAACAAAAGGTGAAGAATGGTAGGAAAAACCCTCCTATTTATAACAAAATATTGGGTCATTCTAGATCTTGGTGCATGGGTTAACCAGATCTAGATCCACCTTTTATGGAATATTTTATTATATTTGTTGGAGAGAAAAGGTATTTGACTTGGGTCAAATCCCTTGATTTGTCAAAAATAAATAAATAAATGATTTATTTATCTTTTTAAGGAAGCGGTTAGAAGATAATCAAATAAATAATGATTTATTTAATTATTTAAGGAAGTGGTTGAAAGATAATTAAATAAATAGTGATTTATTTAATTATTTGTGGGTGATTTGGTCATATTTAACAAGGAACATTATCTAAATAAGGTTTAAATAATTATTCCTAGAAAATAATAAGATAAATAAAGGTTTATCTAATTAATTCTCCTATTTTAAGAATGACCGGGAATACATGCATTACTTTGGTTTAATTAATTATTCCATGAGGAAATTCAAACAAATATAGGTTTGTTTAATATTTCCTTTTGGGGTTTCCTGTTTGGACCATAAACAACCTAATAAATATGGTTTATTAAGTTATTTAACATAGTGAAGGCAACTTTACTTAGGTAAAATTGGTCTTACATGGTGTACTTGGGTCCGTCTAATGATGATAGGTTAGATGACCAAAAAATGGTGTAACAGATTGCCCCCCAGCGTGCGAGTGTCAGGAGCAAATCGTATGACCGAAGTACGTTGTAAGAACACAATCACTAGACAACAAAAGGGGTGTCAGAGAGAGAAATGTTAGGTAGATAGTGTGCTGAAGGACTAGACCCTGAGGAGACGAGACTCGCAGGTGCAACAAGTCTCTTTTTATGAGAGGGTACCTGTGCTGAAGGCGGCGGGGGAGGCATACCTATGCCCGCCGAGACAAAGTACAAAAGAATAGTGTGTCCGTAGTGTCAGCAGATCAACTACAAAGTACAATGTATACTGAAGGGAGCCGATAAAAACACAATGAGGAATCCCACATACATGGGCCGGGCTCGGGATAACACCAGACCGATACTATAATATCCTCTAGCACATGACACAAATACAAACCCAAATGCCCCCCGTAAATGGGGAAGGGCTCACAAAATCTGAACAGATACATGCAAATCAAAGAGGCGCTGCGGGCGGGGCGGCCAACATCATCAAATATCCGGAGCCGCATCGAAGGCTACAAGGAGGAGGACACTATCCTGGCGCGGGGCTACCCCCGGCAGGCTGTCCCCCGCGAGGGCGATAACCCCACACACCCTAGAATCATCGATGAGCCGTCCCTCGTATCACCCAACCATCACATATGGATCCTTCCGCTATGGCTGAAAGGAGCTGGAGTGGAGAAACAATCAAGTCAAAGGGAAATGAGAGAGCCCTTTGCCTGATCCGAGGCACCGAACAAGAGTGGAAGCTAGAACCAAGGTACACCGCCCTCTAGACCTGGCTTCTGGAATGAATGAGCTGATGTCGAAGGAGGTCCGCCATAGGTGAGGCAATGAGATGTCCTCAACTAAGGCGCGAGAGAAAATATTAGAGCGACGAATAGACTGACACTAATGATGATAGTGAAATGGAAAGGACTGAGTAGCGAATGGACGACTTCCCTTGTTAGAGCATAAATGGAATGAATGACATGGCAGTGACTGACACGATATCATAAGGGATAGGGGATAGTGGGACTAAAGGTCATAATGTGCGACACAAGAAAGAGACCAAGCAATGAAGGATGGAGGGCTATAGCGGGCTACAGAGGGACTCGGGATAGACTCCATGAATGCGATGATGACTCAAATTGGATGCTCTAAACAAGGGTGACTCGATGGTGCTGCCACACAGTAAAGGTCCAATGGGGGACCATGAAAACATGAGTACAAGGTGGGAACTCATGATGAAAATTGACACGAACGTGGACAAGTATGGAGGCGAAGTGGTGCCCCAAGTACGAGTGTCGTAAGTGAGGAGATTCGATTTAAAGGGGAGGTGAAGTGATCCTCCTTGGACAAAATGGGTCCGGGTGAAGTAGAAAATCACAAAAACGAAAAAAGATGCTGGCTCTCTAAAAGAAAATAAAACGTGCATTTCAGAAGGGAAATGCTAAGGGTAATATTTCTTAAGATAGAGTTCATTGCGAGGATTAGGAAGTGGATTGCCTTCGAAATCCTCTAAGAGGTATGCCCCCTTAACGAGATCCTTACTGATGATTTAAGGGCCTAGCCATAATGAGTCGAAATTCCCATGACCAAGGACATCATGGGCCTGGTCATAGACTAGAACAAGGTCGCCTTCGTGAAAAGTGCGAGGCTGGACTTTTCGGTCATACTGAGCTTTGGTGCGTTTCTTGGCTGCTTCCATGGTTTGCAAGGCAACACGGCGGTCTTCGAAGTGTGCGCTCACAGCGGACAAGTCATTTTTTTAGAGGTTGGGCATTGTGAGAAGTTCGACCCGCCGTATCTGTGTGGGGGCCACTTTAAATGGGCAGCCCGTAAGAATGCTCTCCTCATAACGAGTGGAAAGGAGCAGTAAAACCCTTAGCATGTTTTGGCTGCAGTCCTGCGAGGGCCCACAGTTGGTGGAAGAGCATAAGATCCGCCTGGTTTTGTGCTTGCCCGTATCCGCGGTTAGTTGAACAAGAAAAGAGTCAAAAAAAAAAAGAGATTCAGCATGAAAAGAACAAGGTAAAAAATAAGTGAAACGTTCTATATACCAATAGACAAGACAAGAACAATTTTTGAAAGAATTTTTTGTATTAATTGGGCACCTGGGAGGAAAACAAGAAGGCGTATCCAATTCTCCTCAGTGTGATGGGTTCTTGGAATTCCTCAGCACTTCAGATCTAAGATTTCTCTCTCTTGTTGGTGTAGAAAACCCAATGCAAAGAAAAGAGCTCAATGGGAGCTCACACAGCAAATGATGGAAAAATGTGACCAAGTGTATAGATCCAGAGTGATCTAATAGGCAACAAAAGGTGAAGAATGGTAGGAAAAACCCTCCTATTTATAACAAAATATTGGGTCATTCTAGATCTTCGTGCATGGGTTAACCAGATCTAGATCCACTTTTTATGGAATATTTTATTATATTTGTTGGAGGGAAAAGGTATTTGACTTGGGTCAAATCCCTTAATTTGTCAAAATAAATAAATAAATGATTTATTTATCTTTTTAAGGAAGCGGTTAGAAGATAATCAAATAAATAATGATTTATTTAATTATTTAAGGAAGTGGTTGAAAGATAATTAAATAAATAATGATCTATTTAATTATTTGTAAGATTTTAATATATTTAATAAATAACATTTAAATAATTTAAAATACATTTTCATGTAAAAATAATATAAATGAAGGTTTATCTAATTAATTTTCGTTTTTTAAGTTAACATGATCGTAACACACCAGTCATGGTTTAATTAATTATTCCATGAGGAAAATTAAAAAAAATAGGTTTGTTTAATGTTTCCTTTTGGGGTTTTCTATTTAGACCATAAGCAACCTAATAAATGTGGTCTATTAAGTTATTTAACATAGTGAAGGAAATTTTACTTAGGGTAAAATTGGTCTTACATGGTGTACTTGGGTCCATCTAATGATAATAGGTTAGATGACCAAAAAATGGTGTAACAGGCGTACTAAGATATTTCCTTGACCTCGTAACCTCAGTTGAGTCCCTCACCTTTTTAGGGAAGGTGAGAAATAAATCCCTCACCATATGAATAGTGATTCCCTCTCCTTGTGTCAAGAGTTCGTTACCTCACCCTACCAGGCCTCAATTTTGTAACTTCAATTGAGTCCCTACCAGGCCTCCAGGCCTCCCTTTAATCGAGCCCCCTACTGGGTCCTCACCTCGCACGTTAATGGTGGCCTGTTGTTCTTCAAGTTCCTCTATTTTGGGACCCCTCCCCCAAAAGAGAGTTGCTCCTCGACCTCATAACCTCAGTCGAGTACCTCCGGGCCTCACCCATATGAATTGGTGAGTCCCTACCGGGCCTCTCCCTCATAACCTCGGTTGAGCCCCTACTAGGTGATGGCAGCCTTTTGGTCGAGCCCCCTAATAGGTCCTTCCTTACACGTTGATGGCGGCCTGTTGTCAAGATTTCATCCCTCACCCTCACCCTCACCCTGCCGGGCCTTGCCCTCGGAAGCGCAAGACCTCCAGACCTTTTAGTTTCAGATCTAAGAGTGGGCTTTGACCTTGTCTCCCGATCAAGATCAGTACATATGGCATAATATGATTTCACATATCGAGGTCGGTATGGGATTAGGTGTGTTTAGCGTCTGATAATGATGCCCGCCCGGGATGAATGACATTGAAGATCGGGATGTCAGCGTTCGCTTTTGGCTATTCCTAAGCGGTAATTTCGAGTATCATTATATACGTAATTACGTCATTGTTGCTCTTATTCTCTCTACGTGTCATTTCTATGCTTTATCGATAAGACACAATGCATTAATTATATACGTAATTACGTCATTATCACTCATTCATTCCATAGCACGACACCTGGGTAGGATATTTAGGAAGAGATATTTTTGAGAGAAATAGATTCTCTATTCCGAGCGATTGAGATTCATTATATATGTCATTTATTTCATTATGCATTCATTCATTATATATGTAATGACAGTCTCGAATTCATTCATTCATGATCGATTTCATTACACCAGAAAATGCATATATCATATATGTAATTATGCAATTTTGAGAGATCGATTTTGCTCACTTCTTCCATTCGTTTCTTCCAGTCATTCATTAGATATGTAATGAGCCCAGAAAATTCATATATTATATATGTAATTACGCTTTCCTCCTTTTAGTTGGAGGAAGTGGCAATTCAAGGCCTTTTGAGATACTTAAAGAAACAGCTAGCTCTATACCCATCCTATAGTTTAGCAATAGAGCGGCCTATAGGCACCTTGCCCGAATACATATCCAGAAGATGGGACTGGTTAAACAAATAAATCAACCAGATCATCTGGAAGGTATGCTGGGTGTAAGCTGGAAGGGATGTAGACGCTCTCTCGTGGTTCGTAAGCTACAGGTACTACTGCTTTTGGTGTAGCGATTAAGGGAGGCTTCGGGGTATCCTAATCCACACGCATAACCCTCAAGAGAAGTAGCCCGGCATGATCAGGTGCAAAAACCAGCCTTGTCCTCCAAGTCAAGAGGTATAAACACTTGAAGCACTAATATCCCATGCTATACATAGCTGCACATCATGCATACACTTTTATCAACCTCTCCATCTTTTCAAGGATCCCCGTACACATAATGAGTCATTCTACTAGTAAATGAAGACCACGTAGCTCATTTTTCTCCTGCCTATGGATGGGACAATAGCAAGGGGAATTTCTAAATCCACCTAGTTTAGGTTTGCAGGGTTTAGGTCATTATGAGGTCTATTGGTGTCCCCTGTAATTATATAAAAATAAATAAAATAGATTTCTTATGATTTGATTAAGTAAACAAGGTAAACTAGGCGCTCTGCATCTGCCTTTTCCTTTGCATGATAATGTACTAATATAGGAGCATCACCCCCATATTATACCTTTGCTTCAAAAGGTCTTGCCTCGCCGGATGGAACTGGGATCAACTAGATTCAGAACTTGAAGGGAGGCCACTATGGGTGCTGATTCAACTTGATTAGTTGATGGTGTAGTTTATTTGATTGACCCTATTGATCATTAACCAGAAGAAGTGGCTTACCCGGGATGGAAAATCTAGGTACATATACAGATCCATACGTGAGGCCTTTTATAGAGAGAAGTCAAAATACATATGTAGATGTAAATCCATAGCCTATTTAGTTAGCAGCATTACTAATTGCAGATCCTGCATCTCTTCCAGATCGATAGTCAGCATCAGAAGAAGAGGTGGGAGAGGTAGCAATTGAATCCATTGAACTAGTTGACTAAGAATTTTATAAAGTACCAACAATGGTATAGGGAGCTATTGCAAAGGTGGGAGAGGATACGGTAAAGGTAAGAGTGTTAGAACTGCCATAAACATTTGAACCAGAACTAGTTCTTTTGATCCAGTAGATCCATCTAGCCAGACATGTAGCCAGTAGCAGTAATACCAGTAGCATCACCTGTACTACTAGCAGAGAATTACGTATATAAGAAACACCAACAAAAAAGGTGGGAGCAGCCAGGGAAGCCAAAGAGGAAGAGTTATTAGCTCCTTTTGACCTAAAATCCACACCAGTAGTAGCTTTTCAGCTAGTTCGAGCAGATGCAGTTCCATATCCATAAGATCCAATGCCAGTAGATGCAGAGGCAACAGAGGTCAAGGTGGGCATAGAGACAGGAGAGGCATAGCCCATTGCAGTTCCAAAGCCAGTAGTTTGGGAGCCATAAGCCATTCCAGTCCCATTTCCAGGTACAAATCCATATTTACTAGGGATGAATTGATAACTAAAGAGATAACGAAGTAAGGTCCTTAGATGCCTAAAGAGAGGTCCTTACCTTAAGAGAGTAAGGTCATTACAAACTTAAAGAGAGGTCATTACATGCCTTAGATGAAGTAAGGGCCTATAGATATGGCTAGTGACCTTCCTACCTTCTAATACCTCACCTACCTGGGCGGGTCCAATCACTCACTCTGGGGGGGGCCCCCAATCACACTTTATATCTGAAGGGAAGGAGAGCGTAGCGTAGACTGGAGCGACTATTCTATTTCTATTTCTATAGAGAAGTAGGTTAATATGGTTTCTAGAGAGAGCCCCAGGGGATAATTCATTGAGTTGAGCCCCCATCAATCCATATTTCCCTAACATTGACCTCCCTTGTGCCCCCAGAAATCCCGGCACAAACTCTTCAAACGCTTATTTCTAAATTGTTAGGGTAAGCAACTTTCTCACTCATTTCATGCAGACAACTTGTAGCTTCTTCGCGGACACTCAGGGGACTAGCTTCACTTACGCTTAGCTCTATGCCTCTGTCTTTTGACAATAATGGAGACTATGGTACTTTCTTGTTATTACGGATGAGGTATGAATAAGGGTAATCCTCCGGGTGCATGACCCAAGAGAGCGAGCGGATTATTTATGTAATATATCTTGTGTTCCGTATCGATAAGTTAAGAAAGGTAGAAATAAAGCAAGACCTTAGGGAAAGTAAAAGAAAGTGTCCACAGGGCCTACACAAATAACCTGCCCACAAAAATCTAACAACAATGGTACACCCACCTAACTCCATTAGGACAATACTTCACCATACCGGTGGTCATATCACATTACATACTAATCAACTCGTAAACTGCAACCTTTGGCCTAACCAGGTCCAACTGATGGAAGCTGCCTTTACCTAGGAGCCTTTAAACAGATGATGCATTGGAGGAGCCATTTTCCAAGTACACCAATTCCCATAGATGCTTAACTTGGTCCCTCCTGGTCCCACAGATACAACATTGAACCTTTCATCTTCAGCGTTATCACAAGCCCAAAAAGCTTAATAAGCAAGCCAAATAGAAATATTCCTGTAACCTTTTAATAGAACCTTTTCTCTTTTGTCAGAAGCAGCCATAACCCTTTCAATGGAATCAACAGTTCAAATATATAAAGAATACTAGAAGAACTGAATCTAGTCCAGTCCAATGGGCTAATAATAACTACTTGGACTAAGGCTAAGAATAGGGACTACACTACAGGGATACCATTGGGATAAAGCTAAGGCTTGTCCCTATAGGGGCTAATTTCCATGGAACTAAGTGCATGGACTGAACTAATGAAAAATATGGTACAACAATAGAAATATTGGGAACCCATACCGGTTGTAAGTTACCAATAGTTTTTGATACCCCGTGCCTAGTTTTTGTATGTGCCTAGTCTCATAGACAGTATCATTACCAGGAGGGTGTCCTTAGGGAATTTACTCAAATCAAAGTTCTCTATTACTATTAGTAAGATGTAGCCACTATACTGGAAGCTAGTCCGGTTATATGGAACTAACTCTACTCAATTAGATTGAATCCACTAGATTTCCTTTCCCTTATGGTCAGTCCACCAGAAAATATAGAGCCAGAGCCATAAGTAGTAGCATCCGTGAAAGACCCAGCACCCGTTGACCTTGTACTAGTATATCCATAACCCATAACAGTTTTTTCGGATCCTACAAATGAAAAGGTAGCATTTAAGCAAGCCCCAACAACTAGCAAGCCACCAGCCACTACCCTTGCTTGCCTAGTAACCACCAGCATATCCACCAGGAGCACAGTAATTAGTTTAAGTAGGAGAAACATCCTAAGTAGAATCCTAGAAAGCGTACCCGTTAAAGGCCTTGTCCGTGGTGCGATAAGTAACAAGCATCCCTGTTTGTGAGAGGCCCGACAGTAGCATCCCTTCCAAGAGCATCAGTGGATAGAGTTAGCAATGATAGCATGTACAGGTTGTTGAACCATTGATCCATAACCACCTAGAGAAATGAGAAAGGCAAGAGCAGAGGTATATATAGTGGTTGTGGTGGTCAGAACAAATTGATTCACCAACCCCAGTAGCAGATCGAGATGCAGAGCCATTTCCAGCAGCGAAGTAAGCAGAGACAGTAGTGGAGGGAGCAAGGGCAGAACCTCGTCTGGCATACCTTATTTTTCGATAGCCTGCTGCAACACCCCCTCCAGGTTTCTATCCAGTATCCAGGGCTAAGGTGGCAAATATAGCAGTAGCATAGATAACAGGGGTAAAGATGGCATCCATTTGAGTTTCAGGTTGAGCCCCAGCATTTCATGAAGCTTTCAACCACCAGCCACATTGAAGATAGCCAAGCCAATCTTATTGCATTGAAGTGATAACAATGCCCTAACTTCCTGACATTACGAAGATCTCTGGTCAATTGGGAACTGAACTATAACCTTTAGCAGGACGTTCTGTAAATCAGAGAGATGCCACACTATTGCTACTATGGAGTTCGCGGGTGAGTGGAGTGGATCATTGCGGTTGGAAATTGGTATATGAAAAGAGTTGGGTTGGCTTTGGTGTCAAATATAGGGCCTTTAGGCACTCTTAATTATAAGGAGAGGGGCTCAACCATCATTTATTAGAGAGGTATTTAGCCTTCTCTCTCTCACAAGAGGAAGAAAACTGATAGAAGTGTATATAAAGGCTTTATTTCAAAACACAAATTGTATTATAATGTGTTTATTTATTTTTATCTTTTCAATCTATTCGTTCATTTTTTCATGTGTTATTCTATTGGTGGGGCGAAAAGTAACCCTTCCACCAATAGCGAGCACATGAGGCTTTTAATCTATCTATTCATGCAGTGTTTCATTCATTCAAATTGGGTATTTAAGTTACCCTTCCAAGAGAGAGCAGGTAAGGCTTTGAAAATATATCTCTATCGTTTCATTCATTCAAATCGTGGGGGGCATTCAGTGACCCTTACTTCAAAGAGAAGGTAGTGGCTTTCATGGACCTACTTCAGGGTTTAGGGAATGTTGCACCTTATATATTATACCAACTACACTTGCTCCACCCTTTTCTTCCTCTCATGCTCGACCAATACTAGAATGCCCTTACTCTGTAGAGCTTTGTGCCACCCTGGTGGTTCCTCCTACCCATTAGTTACATTATTTTGTTCTAATGTTGTACCCCCCAGCCCAACTTAACAACTGTGATGGGTTATGCTAATCAATGGCCACCTTGCAGGGGCAAGCTGGCCCACAAGGGGTGAATATGTCACATAATATATCTAGGGTAGCTCAATAGTAATCTAGGGTAGCCCATCTTACAACGAAAATATGTGATTTTATTTCTCCCAAACAGTGACTGAGAAGGGTTTCCATCCACTTTGTCAAGCTCAAGCATAGATTAGGGGTTGACCAGGATGAACTCTTCAAGCTCAGATAAGACCCAGTCAGGCCCTACATCTCCTTGGCCCTCAATTCAAAATGAGAGGGTTGATCAGGAAGCGTGAAAATCACCTATATGAATGAGCGAATTAGCGATGGCGTAATTACGTATATAATAAAGCATCATGAAATGAAATAATTACCCAATTTTCCATGGTACGGGATTAGGCAAGTAAGTACAGTGGTAACTCTTGAAGCAAGATTGGATCAAAAAATAAAATAACATGAAATAGCATCCACTTGTCCATTTGTCTACTTTTCTTCAGGGTCAAGGGATTTCACTCGATCTTTCTAAGGCACCTGAACCAGGTGGATTATCCATATGAGCTGAGGCACCAATGCGTTAATGCTTCTACCACCCCGCCGGTTTATACCATTGGTTCGACCTATCTGAGGCACCTCTAAAGGTCAACTTGGATTGCTACCATGTGGGGAGCCCAAGTTTTATATACATATTTCAAGTTGAAGAGGCAGGCCCAGAAGCATAGTACCTCACAGCAGTTTATATAGTCTGTACCAGTTGTGAAAATAGGCTTTCCAAAGAGCATAGTTTCAATAGTCCCTTCCCAGGAGCATTTTCAATAGTCCCAGAAGCAAGCATAATTTGAATATATTATCCTAGGAGCATTGTGAGATTAGGTCCTCCCAGAAGCATAGTCCCAGTATTAGTTAACCCTATCGGGTAAGGTTATGATCCACCAATGCGTGAGTGCCTGGGGATGATTTTACACCACAACAGCTATAGCTAAAGGAATGGCGCCACTACAAAAATTAAGGAATAAGTGCAAAAGATAAGAAATAATAAATAAGGAAGAAGGGCAGTATGGTTTGAGTGAGGTATTGAGGGAAAAGGATGGATGAATGGGATTGTTGGCTAGTTCAGCTAGAGAAACTTATGTTTATACTGGTGCTTTAACTATATATGCTCTAGATGCTTAGCAAGGTGGTGCTTATGTGTAAGCTCTATAGGAACTCCGGTTCCGCAGGGGTAAGTGCCTTTCCTAATAGGGTCCTTTCCCAAGAGGGTTCTTATATCTCGAGTATGTATTAGAATGACTGGCTGGAAATGCCCTTATGGCTATGAGACTGGCTATGAGACTAGGCATATACAACTTGGCATGGGGGATCAAAAACTGGTGGGAATTTACTATGGGGCACGTACAACTGACACGCATGACTCAACTGGGCATGTACTAGAGGTTCAAGAAATAAGACTGTCAATAAAAAGCTAAACTGCCAAGCTGAAACTACGAAGAGCTTCTCATTCCTGTACCGACCATAGGTTCCTGCCCTGAGTAGAGCCTCCATCCAATGAGTCATCTTTCTAGGACTGATAATATTTCAATCACTAACTAGCTATGAGACCACTGTGCCTATGGCCTATGGCTGGAACTGAAACCTGGGATCGCCTCTTGGATCAAATCTTGGAATTGACTGATCGAGTATCAGCATCCGATTCCTGGCATCAACTCCTGTATGACTACTGGGCACGAACTACTGGAAACATACTAGAGCCTCAAGCAATGAGACTGGAACAAGATGCACTGACAAATTATAGCTGCAACGACCAGAGCTTCATGGATTGACCAGAGCTTTATGCACTGACTATATCCAGCCCAACCCAGCTATGACTGGCATCGACTACGAGATCGAGTACCAGGATCGAGTTACCGACATCAACAACTGGATGAGTACCGAAATCGACTCTTGTTTTGAATGCATTGAGACCTGGCCTTTACATTAGACATGGAGTACTGGCATCTAGTATATCAAGTACCAAGATCGAGTACCTGATCGAGTGCATCGACACCTGGATGAATAGTCGCTATCAGCGGCAATGATTACCTACTGGCAATGATACTTCCAATGATTGGGGCTATCTACAATGACCACCTTGTTATCGGTGACCACTGGCTTACTATGAAAATAGGCAATGCCCTCTTGGTGATGATCTCCTATCGGCATCCATCCATTCAATGCCCCTCCTTGAATACTCTTGGCATGTGATCCTCAAATTGTGAATCATCATATATAATTCTTGGTCATTCATCCCTTCAACCTATTTGATTGATTTAGGAATGTGTATTCCGTATCCGTAAGTGAAATGGAGGGCCAAGGTAGAGGGTAGAGGGCAGAGGGATATGGTGAAACCACCTCCTTACAATGAGACTAGTTATTGACCTCCTGGAAATGATTGTCTCTCGGCTGACCGTCTAGCAATGACACCTCCCAGGAATGATACTGGCTATTGGCGACCACCTCCTTTAAAAACAGGTGGAATCGTAAGTAAGACCGTTTACTGGTTCCAAAACCTACAAGAAGACATCAGTTCCCAAATAGAAAAGAAGACATCCTTTTGCATATTCCAAGCTCCCGGGGAAGCTATGGGCCAAGGAGGGGCGAAACAAAGAATTGAGGGCTTCATACTGATACCGAGATATCTAGATAGGCAACTAAAATTCCCTCCCAAGGAAACTGTTTTTACTGATTCGACCGAATCTATATCCTCCCACATGAACACCCACCCTTTATGGCATCAACCTACTATAATAATCTATCCTCCCACCCTGGGACTATTTCTTCCCACCCACCCATTATATTTTCACCCACCCCTGCGACGTAACATTAATGCCTCGAGAGGAAGCCCTACCCACTATAATTCATTATTCTAGCAGGCTAATTAATATGAATGAAATTAGAACTAAGGTTTTTAGATTCACTAGCAGCTCTATGGGTTTGTTCCCGCGTCATATCTAGGGGGTTAGGCCAAGAACTCACTCTTTTTGGAATGAATACCTCACCATATGAATAGTGAGTCCCTTCAGGCCTCTATCTACCTATCCAAGTGGTCTATGATGGTAAGGGGTAGCTACTGAACACTTAAACCATCCGCTTGATATGATAAGTGAGCAGCTAAGTCGATCAAGTAATGCCCATTATATATGTATTAGCAGCAACATTCAAGTATCGTCGTGGGTATAAAAAAACAGAATATGAATTGAAAGGGTTTCAAACCTCACTCGCATCCCAGTCCACCGCCTGAGTGTTAATAAGAGAAATTCGATACTTGTTTTTCAATGCTTGAATTTGGGAGAACAAGGGGACAAGATGACTTAATGCATTTTTGCCGCATAGGGAGATAGAAGGGACAAAGCGCATTTTCGTCAACAACCTTTGACCATATGCTTTTAGCCTTAAGCCTTCCACCTCCAACCTTCCACCCCACCCAGCCCACCATGCCCACCTCAGTAGGTATTCTTCAGACCTAATAGGCTAGGTAGCCCACCATGCACACCATGCCCACCATGCCAACACCCCAGGCAAGGGTTGATAAATCCCCTAGTAGCTACCCTAAGGCTAAGGGTTAATCAGCCAAATTAGTACACGTTCGTGGACGATTCTACACCCTTTGGATCAACTATACCATAATTATCCACCATAGAGGCTCAGTGATAGCCAAAGGCTATTTTAGGCCATATTGAAATCCCATAAAACCCCATATAACTTGGTTCCTCATAAGGAGGCTCTTACTAACACCCTAAGGCTGTTCCCTTGGTACGATCTTATGACGCTAAGGAGGTTAAGGCTAATTAGGAGTTCCACCCATCACCCCACCTCAGCCCCCAACTTAGCCCAATGAGGGTCAAGGTTACAGGTTAAAGGCTAAAGGCTAAAGTTGAAATGCCCTTGGTGAAAGAATTGGCTGGAATAACTTAGCTTTCAGGTGATCCCATGGGTTGGTAGGGTTTAAGGCTTGCCCCACCCCATCCTAAGGCTTATGGTGGGATGTTTGATGTGCCCCTTCTATTGACAACTTTTATCCAATCGATCAACCAATCACTCTTCCCTCGCTCGGTGGGCTTGGTTTAGGTCTAAAGGCTTCTGTTTTACTTGGTGAGGCTGAAGATGGACTTGGCTTGTCTAGTGAAGTATAAGTTTGGAGGTGAAAGGAGGCTAAGGCATAAGTATAAAGACAAAAGGATTCATCCTTCCTTTCTTTCCCTTCCACATGTCTGTCTACCCGCTTCCCATCTTTCGGGGTTCTATCTGTTGGCCTTCTGTCCGTGGGACCGGACTGACTGCCCCACCACTCTCAAAATGCTATCTATAAATAAAATCACTCCAAGCAGTTTGGGCCATCTCGCTCCTAAAAGTCCTTCCTCATCTCTTGGTTTCATACTCCCGGTGGGCAGAACATAATCTAGCTCCTCAACATTCATCATCAATTTGAATCAGCTCCTCAACAATGATTAAACTCAACTCATCTCCTAAACGAGTACATCATAACTAATGCATCATCCAACAATTCGAGAAAATTTCCCTGATTTTTTCGTGATAGAGGTAGAGCTAGAGATCGAGGTAGATATGGAGGGTCAAGGTTCAAGGTCTAGGATCAGTTTCGAGGGCCATGATCGGGTCTAGGTCTAGTTGTTGTAATTTATTTGTGGGCAAGGTGTAAATCAGCATTGTTGGGTTAGAAATTATATCTCTAAAAGCAGGTAGGTGTGACACAAAGTGTTAATCATCATTCTGTCTATCCTCCCCCATCCGGGGTTGCACTTAGTTGTAGTTTTTCTCTATCCTTTGCCTTCCTTTCCTCACGTTATATCCACACTCTAGCCACACACGTTCTCCCATCACGCCCCCTCTATGGAAAAACATATGTTGTCCATAAATTGATCAATCAAATGCTGGATAACCTCAAACACCCTAAATATGGAGTAGTATCTCCCTCCTTGTTTCTCCCGAAGACCTCTTTCCTCATTTGGAAACATGGCTCAATCAATATCTCGTAAGGTAAAAAACACCCTCTCCTCATCTGTTGGCAACTTGGCTCTCTCCTCTAGTGAGAACGATGGGGAACTTATATCTCGGGTATGGATTGAATAGGTCCTTATCTTCTCCTTCCTCTCGGCTAGTTATGTGGACCTTCTCCTCTTGGCTAGTGATGGGATACTTTTATCTAATCATTTATGAAGGTTACTTATCTATTAACGTATGAAGGGAGCAATGGGAAAGCAAACCGTGGAAATCTCTTCCTTCGTATCCAGGGATAGTACGATAAAGAAATATACCTACCTTTGGCAAGTAGTAAGTTCAATATTAGCAGGCAGTGTGCCTCACAGTGTCGACCCCATACTGTACCATATTGTGAGGGGAGGGTTAGCGACTACTTGTATCTATCTTCTAAGAAAAAAGTAGAGATGCATGCACAGTTGCTTCGGATGAGGTATTTGGCCTTAGCATCATCACCTATCTATATTATTCCAATAGTCTAGGACAAGAGGTTAATCAGCCTAAGTTAGTGAGCACGCATACCTACCTCACCTGGGGGTCTTCACTTGCTAGGATTTCCTTCTGCAGCTAGTAGTATATGATCGGCGATTGATAATTTCCCAAAAAATTATGTTAGCACCCATGCCTCGAGGTTATCACCCACTAGGATTTCCTTCCGAACAGGCACGTTCCCACTAACCAACGACACCGAGGATTCGAACCCTGGACTGATCTTCCCTTCAAAGGCGCAGATGAAGACCCTACTTCTGGCTTGCCTCTAATTCCGTATTGAAATAGAGAAAACCTATTATATAGGTGATAACCATGAATCATCAAAAAACTTCTTCGCATACGTATATTTTAACATGTGTGTGGGCGTGTACTTTAGTCCTCTAATGAATTTTTAGTAGATTGATGAAATCTACAATAGTGTTTAGTGAGACAGGTATGTGAAAGTGGCTTAGGGAGGTAAGAGAGCGTAGAGGGAGTGAGGCAGGTGAAATTAACTGCTACTCTATATAAGGCCAAGTTCATAGAGAGGAAATTTCCACCCCATAGGCCAGGTTCACAGAGAGGAATTTTCCACCCCTTGCTGTTGCCTGGTCGTTTTGCGCTTGCCCTGGGTTATAGCCTTGCATTACATGTGACTTACTAGCCTAACCTCAGCGTTCAATCCAAGACCAGTAATAGAGCTACCAGTAGTTTAACATAAAGTTCCAAGTACAGATTCACTTTTTATCAGGCTACCTCTGTCTTAGCTACAGGGTAATCTTAAATAGGTCCTACTGCTTGCTCCTCTACCTTTTCAATTGATAGTGGGTCAACCACTACCTTCGCTATTGGCTTTCGATCTGGGTATAGATATTGATAATCACCAACAACAGAAGCAAGGATCTATTATGGAACACTTTTCCCAACAGCATTTTCGTACGCATCTGAACAACGCAAGAACAAGCATATTGGTTACTATTTCTTTCTCCCTGGTACACCTCCATAGGGTAAAACCCGTAGGTACATATATTTCTGAAAGCTATAGATTCATGCTCAAAGAGTAGGCCTATAGATCATCGATAGCTAAATCATTGATAGCCCCATGCAACAACCTATTACTCCCGGTACATAAAGCTTCTAAGAAGGAGATAATAGTCCTTTCTATTTAGGCCTATAGTGACTCCATTTCCCCTGGGTACATAAAGCTTTAAAGAAAGAAGGAGTATCTTCCCTATACTCTAAAAATGCATGGCTTAGCCTTAACTCAAGAGACTTATGACCCAATGAAAAGCTAGGAAGTGTCTGATTGCTAGTCCAAACCTCCATTGAGCATATACTCCCTAAACCTGCAGTAGAGTGCTTTCTCCTTCATCTAGGGAGTACGAGTGCTAGTATTCACCCTGAACCGAGGAGATACTACCTACATAAAGGAACACTTTATTCAGAACTTGGTCCTCTTATATCCCATAGAATGGATGACAAGTGAGTTTCCAGTCCTGTGCCTTAACAAGATGATTCCATCACGAAGATCTGAAAGATGCTTGGCCGGAGTCTGTTTCATTGCAAGTTTGTAGTTATGCCTCTGTATTGGGTCTATGGTAATCCTCATCAGATCCTCGGCATTAGCTTGATGGATGTGAAAGTGATTATATACATATTTTCGACTTAAATAATTTTCTGATTCTATCTCCTATATAAGGTTTTTGTTTTGATTGAGTCTATTATATACGTATTAACGATTGAACTTACTGATTCTCTGATGACTTTATTAGTTAGTCGATCTATATTAAAATGACAAAGGCATGTTCAGTTCGAACTGTTTGGACCAAGCAGTTCCTCTTTCATGTCAATCCCTCCATATATATTTCTGACCAGTTGACTAAGTTTAAGTAGCACCCAAGGCGGAGTAACCACTAAAATAACTAACATATAAGGTAAAGCCGGAGTCAAAGGAGTTTGCTTAGATATCTCTATATATGAAATTAGGGCGGGTAGATTGTATCGGATACAGATAGAGGATAGGAGGTAGGAGAGGCCTTTTCTACTGCCATCTATCTGTCCAATTCCATTTCGGGAATCAACAGTGGGTTCATCAGCGCCAATGGAAGCATAGGAAGTTTCAAAAAAAGTTCCAAGTTTGGTTGAGTTTACCTAGTTCCAATTGATCTAGTCTAATAACCTATTCCAGGGACAGAACCTTTATCACTGATACCTATCTAATATGAGCCACGGAGGAACTAATTCTTTTACACCTGAATTTAGTCTAGCCATTTTAGCTTTCCAGGAATCTTGTAGACCACCTAGGTACAGTTTTAGAGATTTTAGTGAACCTATAGTATTTCCAAGAACTTATACAGTCTGCCTTTTTTAGCCATTCCCAATATGTTGTCAGAGGTAGTCAGAGCTGTGTCAATCACACTTTTCACAGCCAGCAGATACTTACTTAAATAAAGAAGCCTAGCCTTTAGATATGGAAGTAGAGCCAGTCAAAGCCAGACCTTTTCTTATTAAGTCAACACCTTTATGAACGAGCCTTACAGTCATTGGACTTTGTGGAGCTTCCATCTTATCTTGAAAGCTAGTTAGAACACCTAGAGATAGGATTAAATATTTGACGGTAGGGAAGGGAAGTGCCTTAGCTTCACCTCAATTAGGACCTATGAGCTAGGGACAAAACCTGTGTAATTGATACCTGCCTATAGCATAGATACTTTAGCACTTATACCTGCCTGAGACTAGGGAGGAACCGATTCTACCACGGAGGAACTTATTATGTCACACCTCGATATTAGCTCTTGCCAGATAGATGTTCTTTACTTTAATAATTAGGCATACCACCTAGAACGAACTTGATGGAGACCTTTGCCATTGGGTCATTCCTATATTGATAGTTTTTTTTAGCTAGAGGGCATTACTTTTACTATGATATTATTGCTTAGCCAGGACCTATTGTCAGAGACTTTAAGAGCTATCCTGATCACACTGATCATTCCAGGATTTAGTGAATTATTTATTTCAATAATGATTTTATTTATTGATTGAGGCCTAGCCTTATTTGCATTTTAGAGCCATTAAATGCCATACTTTCAGTCAGAGCCAGTCGTAGCAAGAGACTTAAAGTAATCAGACAACACTTTATGAGCTTCCATCTTATAATTAATAGAGTTACTACACCTAGAGCCTCTTAGATTACCTAGTTATAGCTGTAAAGGAAGAACCTTACCTTCACCTCAGTTAGGACCTATGAAATAGAACAGAACCTTTATAAGTTCTACCTGGCCAGGCACAAAACCTTTATTAGTTAGAGCTTCCTTATACTGGAACAGATACTTTAGCATTTATACCTGCCTTATATAGGCACTGATACCTTTAGCACTTAGATCTGCCGCCTGATGATACGAGCCATGGAGGAACTTTTATACACCTCGATAGTAGCTACTGCCAGATGTGCTTTCCTGGAATGAGGCCGCCTAGAATGATGTGGAGTTGCCACTAACTGGGGAATTTATTTACTTATACTTGAGCAAAGCTAGAGGGCTTTACCTTATTACTATGATTTTATTGCTTACCCTATTCCTCTTCTCAGAGACTGGAAGAGATAGACCGAGCCAATATAATAATTCACTGGATTTATTGAATGATTTGTTTATTGAGGCCTAGCCTTATTAGCATTTTAGAGCCAGTCAGAGCCAATAGTCATTGCCTGTCATAGATTTTAATTTTAGCTAGATTTTTTCCAATAAGATCGCTATGGATGGGAGGTGCATTTATTTAGATATAGTCCAGTGCTACATTTACCTCCGGTCAGTCATGGAAGCTAGAGTTTGTGTCTGTGAAGCTATTCATTTCCACTTTTATGTTACAGCTAGAAGTTACAGCTAGAAGGGAGTCGAGAGCCAAGATGTTTCATTTATTGGAGTGGTGTTTTCATTGATAGCCGCTACACTGAGAACCATTCCTAGCCGGGGGTTACAGACAGTAATCATTATCGGTTTTCCATTACAGCGTGGAGGGACACGATCCTATTTATTTCACACGAGCTTCCATAAAATAAGGATATGTAAAAGGGATATGTGAAAGGATGGATCGATGGATTGATTGCTCACATCAATAGCCCACAGGAAATATGTTACCCATTTACCATATTATATAATGCATTGATAGAAGTATGTGTACTAGAGTTTGCTTACTTGCTAGTGTAGTGGTTAGTGGGGTCAGGAACACCTAGATGTCTCTTTTACTATGATTTACTGAATGGGCAAGCGATTACAAGAATGAATCAACCTTATTACTGGATTACTACTGCCCTTTATATATAATGATCCTAGTGCCTTAGCTTAAGACCACAGACACTTAATTACATTCTTATATGCTTAGCGAGGTTAATTCAGGGAGGCAAGATAGCCACGAGACTTTAGCTCCTCATAGCGGACAAACCCTTATAGGATGCCTGGGATTTCCAGACCTAGAACACTTAGGAATTACTTAGCTTACACACTTTATGTGTAGTACGAGATAGTTAGAGTTGTTCCCACCCAAGCTAATTAAAGCAAGGAGAGATAGATAGTTATGGAGGTATAGCCTTAAGGTAGACCCTGTCAGAGCTAGTGGTCATTGCCTGTCATAGAGACAACTGGTATGAGCCAGAAGATACTTTTATTATAACTATCACACTGGATGGACAAACCTTTATGCCTTTGATTAGCTAAACTAGAACACTTAGGTATTACTTAGCTTACACACTTACCTTATATGGGGCAATACACTTATCTTTAACTACGCCAACTCTTAGCTATTTATATATGTAATTACGCATACTTATTTAGTTGCTACGTCTTTTTTTATTTTCCTCCCACCGAATAAGGAAATTAGGATGCGCAAGAAGGCAAGACCAAAGGGCCGCCATCGATTGAGTGATCGATTGAGTGAGGGAACAATGGATGGACAGGAAGGAGACAGACAGGGAGAGGAAAGGAGAAGTACGAGGTACGTAGTTTTTCATCACCCTAACTTTACGTGATTTAAATACATTTGTTTAAAGTCATAAGGCAAGCATCATTAGATATATAATTAGATAGATATCTCTTTGTATACAATATTCTTCTATTAGGGTATGATCAATTATTCGAGCAGAGATCCCATACGATGTTATAGCTATAGTTCCAGGAGTTCAACCAGTGGTGTGGGGTGAAATTCTATCAAGGCTCAACGAGTTTGGCTACTACCATAACTCCTTCCTTCTGGTCAAGCATTCTTAAGTTCCACCCTTTACAGGGGGTATATAAAGATGGCCGGTTTGACTCCCCATCCAAGTGAAATTCGGACAATCTTCATCACGATCGAGTTCCAAAATAGTTTATTTGCTCCCGGTCCCCTGCCCAACATGCACCAACTATTTCTCTAGAAGGAATTTGTTCATGCATCTGGACCTTCCTTGCCAATTATTCTACTGTTATGAGGGGGTGTGGGTAGGCAAGCAAGCAAGCGAGTAATGCCAGATCTTGTTGTACCCATAAAGCAGAAGGTCAAAGAAACAAGAAGAGGGTTGGAATCTCCCTCGCCTGTCATTGACACAATAGATGCGGCTGTAGGGGATTTATTCATTCACCACTCTAAGTACAAAAATGCCAAAATAGGTGTTTTTAGGTGGCCTTCCAACTTCAAAGCATGTAGACAGA
Organism: Pinus albicaulis; assembly: GCA_034641835.2. Classification (NCBI taxonomy): domain Eukaryota; kingdom Viridiplantae; phylum Streptophyta; class Pinopsida; order Pinales; family Pinaceae; genus Pinus; species Pinus albicaulis. The sequence goes on from CM076578.1 coordinate 949,864,613, forward strand.
AACTAAAAATGGCAGGTGCGTCTCTCTACTTTCAGCATCGTATATTCTCTGCAGAAATAGAATAGAATAATGAGCAAGCAGACCTCTCAGCAGCAGGAAACTATCTGATCTGAAGTAGGGGTACCTATCTGCAGGCCTCTCTTCTATCCATTTTCTTTCTTATGATACTAGGGATATGGATAGATATGGGAAATGAATATCTATCTTTTATAAATAAACGAATTATTGTCACCATCATCTTCTTGACTGGGTCTTATAGACCCCTTACATTCCAGGATGTAACCTTCATTGGGAACCTAGGAAGTGATCCTGGGGCTTGGAGGGCGCACACTCGAAGTGAGTGGAATCTTGGCATGTCTAGAAAATTCTAAACTAGGTCGAAAAAAATTGTTCGGTAGTCACAAAAATCCTCAATGGAAAAGCAGCATCAAGCAAAGATTGTTGCATCGACTCGACCACTTTCACTTCATCAACCAATGGTTGAATGGTCTGTTGGAAAATTGTTGGTCGTTTTTAGGAGCCAAAGACCTTTCACCCGATCAAATAGTAAATAGGAACCCAGAGCCTATGCGAATGAACCAACACTCAACCGACCAGATCCAGAGGGCACACATCCAATGCATGCATGTATAAGTGGGTCGAACAATGAGGCCATCTCGCAGCTGCATGAAATTCTCCTAGTATAAGGCCATTTTAGGGTGGTCGAGGCCCTCCATATAGGACTTTCCCTGTTGATGCCTAAATCAAGGTCAAGATTAAAGTCGAGCAAGGTCCAAACCCTAACCTTGTATTGAGAGCAAGCAAGAAAACCTCCAATAAGAAGAATGATCTAGTGGTTGGGGTGGCTTCCATTATATGGTTCCATGGTAATCGAAGGTAAGCTCGTAAGGTAGGTAGTTAACCCAATGCAAGCCAATGCAAGCAATGCCAAGCAGGTAAAGCATAATAGAATATATATAATCATAGTGGTAAAATAAGATATAAAAAAGAGATTTCTACAGTGATCCTGCACTCAATTCGATTCAATTCCTTTCCTTTCGATATGCATCTGTCTTTTTGAGAATATAAAGTCTTGTTCAAGAATGCCATAGCTCTCCTTTATCAACAGGTAGGTTTTATTTGCCTGCCTATGTGGGGAAAGGATCAAATTCAAGATATCAAATCATAGCGAGATCATAAGAGTAGAGTAACGATATAGCTCAACATCCTCCTATTGTCCTATCTCTCATATCAAGTTCTATCGATAATGCATAAGTCCATAGCTAGATAGATGATAGAGAAATATAATGTTGTACTATGTATCAAGCCTATTTTGGCTCAATAATAGGCCGCTCCGTAATGGCCATATTATTGGCATGGTCCCTTCCCTTCCTGGTGCTTTTCTGTGATTTTCTGGTCCCTGGTAGGTAGGCAACCCAACTGAGTGTTGATCGTTCAACGTGCCTATGTCCAAAGTGAAACTTCCAACTATGATAGTTGTTTACACTCTCGATGGTGCTTGGTTCTCTATGGTTTCGTTCCATCCAGGGCTATATGGTTGCGGAAAAACAATCTATATGCACTTGGCGGGCTCTCGGATCTAACCACAATTTACCTTGTGCTATTGGTTGATCCCATTCAATCCTACCTGCTCTACGGTGGTAAAACCAATGATTCTACGCATATGTTTTAGGCATTAAGAAATTCCCTCAAAATACATGAGTTTCCACCCTTTTGCAAGTCAAAATTCCATCCAATATTCAATAGGATGCGCACCCCTAATCGTAAGTAAAATAAGTAAATACGTATTGTGGTTTCTTTCTTCCTGAACAAGATCAGGTCAAATTCGGAGTTGAGAACCCCAAAGTCCTTCCTATCTAACTCGTGTGAATTTCCAAGCTAATATAAGGCTATAATAAACTGGCTAAACTCTATTAGTTCAAGTTATTATTTAAGGTGGCCAGGAAGCAGCTAACATTGAATCATGTCCTATTGAGAATACCCTTGGAAAAATCCTAAAGTCTGACTTTAATTTGGTAATACCCAAACCCAGGGGAAATGAGACCATAAAGCTCAAATACCATGATAGCAGGCTAGATGTCAATAACTGGGACGAGATCTATGAGGTATAAAAGTAATTTTACTATAATGAGCTACAACGATAAAAAATGGTGGTTTCATTCTGAAAAGAACCCCTTAGTATGATAAATGTCACACCACGGGCCACCTTTCATGAATAAATTAGCCCATATCTGGTAATCTAAAATATCCAGGTTTATTAGGGTCATTTTCCATATCTTGGGTTGGCCTCCTTCGCATGACCTGGAGGAGAATATGTCTGTGCTACTAGAAGGCCTCTGAACTCCACACTGGTATGGGATGGGGACAGGGTAGCTCCGACTCCCACAGGTCCTTTGTGACAACTCCTAATGGGAGTTTAGGTCCTTGCGCGAGTTATCGGACTTTCTCTCTTTGTAGTGCCCATTAGTGTGTGAATTTGTGTTATCCCTTGACCATAGCGAGATATCCTGCATAGCAAAGGTGATATTACCCCTCCTATATATTTCCCTCAAAAAGAGCATAGCGGCAAAGGTAGGTAAGGTTATCACTTACCAGGGGAAAATGGTGAAGGTGTTTTTTCCTAGTAGGCTATTTCTTCTTTGGGCCTGATGTCGGTCGAGCGCATAAATGTATTTCCTCTCTTTATTGTATCCTTGTCGCGTGAACACTGTAGGTTTCAACCCTGAATAGAAATTATCTACACACGAATCTTATAATAGAAAATAAACAATAGCGAGAGCATAAAACATAAAACAGATAAACACAGAGATTTTCCCCTGGATCCCAAATCAGGACAACCATCTTGATTTTTCATTATATTCCTTTTAGTGTTACAACACACATATATATACATGCCGAAGCATACATAAACCCCAATCCATAAACCCTGGATTAGAACATAACTGTAGTTCCCTTGACCGGATCTACAAAAAATACCAGGGGCCGAAAACCATCGTACCCCAATACCATGTGCAAAACCATGCAAAAAACCATGGACGCGGACTACCTGCCGGAAATTAAGGACCAAAAATTTTCGCTGGGGCGCTGACCCGGACAATGACAGGGGGGGCTACCTCCCCCCCTGTGACCCCCCCGTTGTGCCCAGCGCAAAGGGGGGGCTATCGCCCCCCCTCTTACCCCCCCGCGCGTGCTTAGTCATGGAAAGAATATAACACATACCCAACATTCTCCCACTTGTTGTTTTCTTTCCACGGGGGGCCACAAGAGGGCTTAGTCATTGGCCCAATTCTTCAACACCCATTGTTTCTCTACCCCAAGAGAACTTCTGAGTGCTCACAGACTTCGTCAATGCATCTGCAACATTCTTCAAAGTGTCCACCTTTACCAGAAACACCCTTTTAGCCTCAACCATATCTCTAACAAAGTGATATTGAACATCAATGTGCTTTGTCTTTGAATGATAATTAGGGTTCTTAGCCAAGAAAATTTCACTTTGGCTATCACAATTTATCCTTATAGCTTGTTGTACCAACCCCATACTTGAACACACCGCAACCAACCGCTTCGTTGCATGAGTGGTCGTTGCAGTGTATTCTGCCTCTGTAGTTGAAAGCGCCACTACAGACTATCTTTTACTCATCCAACTGACTGCACCTCCAAATAGGCTAAACACATACCCACTTGTATATCTTCTTTGGTCCAAATCTCCGGCCCACTTTGCATCAACAAAACCATGAATTTCCAACATTCTTTCCAATCCCGGTCTTTCCTGGTAGTACAAGCCATAATCACTAGTGCCATGTAAATATCTGAAAACCCGCTTCATTTCTGTCCAATGCTCCTTCCCCGGGTTTGACATAAACCTGCTCAATACTCCCGCTGCATGTGCAATGTCTGGTCTAGTACAGACCATTGTGTACATTAGGCTACCCATTGCACTTGCAAATCTAACATGGGACATATCCTCCTCTTCTTCTTGTGTCTTGGGACACTGCTCAGCCAGGAGCAGCTTTACACCTACAGAATAGGAACATTCATCCATCACTATCCCATGTTGAACCTCTCGTAACATAGTCTCAACATACTCTCCCGGTTTAACCAGAGCTTCCTCCTTTCCCGATCTCTCTTAATTTCCATGCCCAAAATATAGTTTGCAGCACCAAGATCCTTCATGTCGAATTTGGAGAACAGTTGGGTCTTCAAATCTTGGATAATTTCTTTGTCATTTCCAATCAACAACATATCATCCACATACAAGATCAAATAAATAACACGGTCACCAATTAATTTAAAATAAACACAGTGATCCTCCTTGCTTCTAGTGAATCCAAGTCCTCATATATAGGTATCAAATTTCTGATACCACATCCTTGGTGACTGTTTTAACCCATGCAGAGACTTCTTCAACCTGCATACCAGTTCTTTCTTACCCTTCACCATAAAGCCTTCAGGTTGCTTCATGTAGATCTCCTCTTCTAGATCCCCGTGAAGAAAATTTGTCTTCACATCCATCTGTTCTATCTCAAAATCAAATGCAGCAGTAACAGATAAAAGTAATCTAATAGAAGTAACCTTGGCAACAGGAGAAAAAATATCACCAAAATCAATTCCCGGCACCTGGGAATAACCTTTCGCTACCAACCGAGCTTTGTATTTCTCCACCTTGCCTTCTACATTCATCTTCTTCTTAAACACCCATTTGCTCCTAATGGGCTTCCTTCCAGCCGGCAACTCCACCAAATCCCATGCATCATTTTTGTGCAAGGATGCCATTTCATCAACCATGGCCTCCTTCCATAGTTTTCCATCCTCTGAATCTACTGCCTCCCTGACAGTTCTGGGTTCATCATCAGTTATAGTCAAGGAAAAACCTGAACAGAAAGCAAATAGACTATACCTTTCTGGTTTCCTTCTTTCCCGAACTGATCTTCTCAAAGTTGGAGTTTGTGGCTCTTCATCTTCTGAGTCTTCTTCTGTTGTAGAGTTTGATTCATCCCCCTTTAGCTCAAACTCTATCTTCTCAGGTTCCTTTGGTAGGACTTCTTTTTTAACAACATCTTTCACTTCTCTAAACACCACATCTCGGCTGTACACAACCTTTCTTGTTTCTGGGTTCCAAAGCTTGTAACCCTTTAAACAATCCTTATACCCAATAAAGATGCACCTTTCAGATTTATTATCCAACTTGGTCCTTTTCTCCTTTGGAACATGTACATATGCATCACATCCAAATACCCTTAGATGTGAAAGAGAGGGTTTCTTACCAATCCATACCTCATGTGGGGTCTTATCCTCCAACACTGATGAAGGTGATCTATTAACTAAGTAACATGCAGTCTCCACTGCCTCTGCCCAGAATTCTTGTCCTAACCCGGTACCACTGAGCATGCTTCTTGCCTTTTCCATCAGTGTTCTGTTCATTCTTTCTGCAACTCCATTTTGCTATGGTGTGTATGGAGTAGTCTTCTGTCGTGCTATACCACACTTCTTACAGAACTCTTCAAATTCCTTCTTGCATAACTCCCCACCATTATCTGTCCTCAGCACCTTTATCTTCTTCTCTGTCTAGTTTTCCACCAGAGCCTTAAATTCTTTAAATCTGTCAAAGACTTCAGATTTCTTCCTCAAGAAATATATCCATGTATTCCTTGAGAATTCATCTATGAATGAAACACAGTACACAGACTTTCCCAGTGATGGAACTGACACAGGTCCAAACACATCACTGTGCACAAGTTCTAATATCTTGTTCGCCCTCTTAGCACCAGAAGGAAAACTCACCCGATTCTGCTTCCCATATACACAATGTTCACATAAATCGAAATCCAGAGAGCAATTAGACATACCTTCTACCATACCATTTCTATGCAGTATCCGAAGGCCCTTCTCTCCAATATGTCCAAGCCTTTGATGCAATGGCATGGTATTTTCTCCAGACACAGCTAGGCTTTCCATCCCACTTTCAGGAACCATAGAACTGTTACACCCATCAATAACTGTGCTACCTTGTAGCTTGTACAGAGTTCCAGTCCGAACTCCCCGCATTAATACCAGTGCTCCCCGAACCATCTTGCAGGCATATTTCTCGAACACTGTTTTTACACCTGCATCATCCATCTTGCTTACAGAAATCAGATTTCTGGCCAATGCAAGAATATGCAGAACACCAGGAATTTTTCTAATCCTTCCACCTTGCAGCTTCAGATTGACCTTTCCACGTTCAATGATTCTGGCCTTCCTATCATCCCCTAGTAAGACATCACCACCATCATATTTCTCATACTCGCAGAACCACTCCCTATGGGGAGTGAAGTGAAAGGATGCACCTGAGTCAGTCAACCATGACTCATGATCTACATGTGTATTTGAAGAAGAAGCCAAATACAAATCCCCACCTTCATCTGAGGTGGTTTTTTCCTCTGCAGAAGGAGCTTCATCAGATCCCTTTCCTTTCTCAGGAGCTTTAGATCTGCATTCCTTTTTGTAGTGTCCTTCCTTTCCGCATTTCCAGCACACCTTTACAAACTTTCGAGGAGATTTAGATCTCCCTCTAGATTTAGATCTCCCACTCGAAACCTTATTCTTGTTTCTGTTTTGGGACCTTCCTCGTAAAGATAAGGCATCTCCATTCTGACCCTCCATATTTCTCCGTCTCATTTCCTCCGACAGCAAGGCTGAGACAATATCATCAAAGTTCAAGGTAGTTGTATTGCTACCTATTGCAATAAACAGATTGTCCCACGAGTCTGGTAGAGAGCACAACAAACTGATGCACTTATCTTCATCTGAGATTTTAATATCAATAGACGACAACTGACTTACAACAGTATTGAAGGCGTTTAGATGTTCTGTCACCGAGTCTCCATCCTTCATCCTCAGGTTATACAACTTTTTCCGCAGGAACAACTTATTCACCAGAGACTTAGATTGATACAAAGTCCCTAGCTTGTCCCACAAGGTCTTCGCCGTAGCTTCCCCAGATACATTCAACAATACTGAATCTGAGACACACAACCGTATTGTGCTCTTAGCCTTCCGATCCAATTTCTTCCAGTCTTCATCTGACATTGCCGTTGGTTTAGTACCTGGATCTACCGCGATCCACTGATCTTTATCCACCAGCAGATCCTCCATCTTGAGCTTCCACAACTCAAAACTCTGACCATTAAATTTCTAGATCTCTATCTTCCCACCGCTCGCCATCTTCTTTCACAGCAAGAATCGATCCTGCAGATCTCCCACTGAACAGGGTCTACCTCAGGCCCAAGAAAAAAACCCTTAGCAGCAAAGGCGTCCCCTTGAAGCCAAAACAGCTCTGATACCAAATGTAGGTTTCAACCCTGAACAGAAATTATCTACACACGAATCTTATAACAAAAAATAAACAATAGCGAGAGCATAAAACATAAAACAGATAAACACAAAGATTTTCCCCTAGATCCCAAATCGCGATGACCAGCTTGATTTTTCATTATATTCCTTTTAGTGTTACAACACACATATATATACATGCCAAAGCATACATAAACCCCAATCCATAAACCCTGGATTATATCATAACCGTAGTTCCCTTGACCGGATCTACAAAATTACCAGGGGCTGAAAACCATCGTACCCCAATACCATGTGCAAAACCATGCACAAAACCATGGACGCGAACTACCCGCTGGAAATTAAGGACCAAAAATTTTCACCGAGGCGCTGCCCCAGACCCCGACAGCGGGGGCTACCGCCCCCCCTGTGACCCCTCCGTTGCGCCCAACGCAAAGGGGGGGCTATCGCCCCCCCGCTTACCCCCCCGCGTGTGCTTAGTCATGGAAAGAATATAACACATACCCAAAAAACACTAAGGCAGTCTTTAGGGAGATAGTTTGTTGCATAAGGGATGCCAAAGTATCTTGGCAGGTTATACCAACTCTTCGCAGAGCTCTTTGCCTCTCCACCCCCTACCAAATGAGTTTTTTCAGTACTAAACTAATAGTGACACATAATTGAAAGACCAAACTTAGAAGAAACATGTTACTAAAAGCTTTAACTCAACAAGACTTAACAATAAATACTTAATAAAGAAAGGGTCTTACGATACTTAAGAAAGGTCCTCACCAGACATACCTAAGATAGGCCCTTACATTACATGCTTATAAATCCCCAGACATGCCTGAGATAGGTCCTGATATTATTATATCTTTAAAAGCCCTATATATTATATAATAACACTTGACATAACAATGGTTACCTAATAAGCCACAACCCGATACCCCAAAAGACGCCCACTCCTGAAAAATAGCTCAGGATTGTGAGGCCTTATTTCTTTGGGAAGAGCTGGCCTTGCGTTTATGGGTGGGTCAATCCTTCATTCGACAATGTTGCTGGTCATGATCTATTTATATGTAATTATGCTCTAGCATCGTATGGGATCTCCACTCTCATAATCGATCGTACCATAATCTTGTATACAATACATACAAATAGAGAGAAAATGTCGATGCCTATAGACTGACATATCTCTTTCTTATCAATTACTCATTTAATGCCTGATTATTTAATACTATTTTCTAGAGGGCTAATAAAAAAATAAAATAAGCCACAACTCCTACATGGTCTTTAAATAGCCTCTGATCCAACTTGCGAAGGCGATATTTCAAGTCAAAAAGCCAGGGCCCTTTGGGGTATTTAGTGTGGGCCAGATGAGTCACTTATAATCCGAGTTGAGGAAATAGTTTCAGTAACTAGCTAGCCCCCCCCCCCCCGCTACCATACTTTCAAGTAGTGCATAAATAGAAAAATCATTAATATGGGAAGAAATACAGGGTGAGGTAACATGCGAGGATAGGGCCTGGTATGGGGCTCAACCAAAAGGATAGGACCTGGTAGGGGGCTCGACCGAGGTTACGAGGGAGAGGTCCGGTAGGGACTCACAGATTCATATGGGTGAGGAGAAACTCTATTTTGGGGGGAGGGGGTGAGGGTGATCCAGCTGAACTCTCGACAATAGGCCTGAAGGGTGTGTTAGCATGCTTGACTAAAAAGCCGCCATTGATTTATTTCTCACCTTCCCTAAAAAGGTGAGGGACTCGTCCGAGGTTACGAGGTCGAGGAGAGGTTACGAACCCACTCTCCCGACCAAAGAAGGGTTAGAGTCACTCACTATTCATATGGTGAGGGCCGCCATTGGCCACAAAAGAGAGGAACTTGAAAAACCACCAGGCTGCCATCGAAAATGCCTTTCCTATTCACAAGGAAATTCCCATGGCCATTCCATGATCCACTGATATAAGGTGTTCCTCCCTGTTCACCCATTCAAAGGCCTCAAGTTCTAGAGCTAGTAATAATTCTATATCTAGCAGGTGTCGGGTATCCAAGGTCAGGTATATTCCCTCCAAAGGCCTCAAGTTCTAGGGCTGGTACATAGAATGTTTTGTATAGGAGGTAGTATGAAAAAGGGTAAGGTAATCTAATATTGTCCCCTACCCTACAAGTACTTACTTTATGTCCTTCTTGGTCAAAGGGTAAGGGTTCCTCCTCTCCGCCCAAGGTGCTAGATAGGTGGTAAATCAAAGGTAAAGGGACTTCTTCATCCATCCATAAATCCATCCATGGCCACCCACCCGGTCTAAGGTCTCCTCATGAACTCACCCATCCAACGATCCATCCAATATTTTGGTTAAAATCTAAGTGAAACCGTGTCCTTCTTGCTAACTAGGCTACCTGATTCCTAGCATAGGGCTCCTCCTCCCTCCATATCTCAAAGTTCTGGAAAGTGAAAGGAAGAGTAGTAGGTATGGTGTTCCTATCCTATATGTGCTCCTGACAATGTGGCGTATTCCTGGATGGCTTCAAGGCTTTGGGGGGAAATAATCCATACTTAAAGGTGTCTGGTATAAAAGGTGTCTAGCATAAAGGTAGGTGTTGAAGGTTTTTTAGGTGGGGTTGTTTGAAAGGGTGTATCCAAAAAAGCTTCATAAATGTGTTTTTCACTATAATAAAAAAGGGGTTGTGGGGGCTCATGGGCGTAATCCTCCATTGTGTTATCTGTTGTGTAATTTTCATTAGGTAAGTGGCTTACTAAGAGCATGTCAGGTAATTCCCAATAAAAGAAAGAAATTAAAATGGGGCATTCTAATGTCTAAATAATAATCCCATCTAGTCAAGCCCAAGCCATCGATCCAACCACCCAGGTCCCTTTCTCCCTTCGTCCTTCCATTTCATCCATACTCAGGGGTAGCAAAGTAAGCAGGGAACTTTCAAAAGAGTATTTGGCCAATGACCCATCCCATCCATCCCATCAATAAGAATCACTATGTGTTTAAGTGTGTGAAGCACTTGTCTGTCTTTTCCTTGCGCTTGGTTGGTGGGTAATGATAGAAGGTAAATCCGAAAGAAGTGTTCAAATTAGATACGTAATAAGAGTTTTTAAAAAATACCATAAAGTCTTCTATTTTGTCAAGCTCGACCCTAAAAGATGCAGGTCTAGTGCAATAGACGGTAAGCTATTCAAGTGGTAAGTAGGTGTCTAGTGTATCCGAAAAAGAATTATATAGGGGTGTTTACTATAATAAAACAAGTGGTTGGCACGGATCGAGGCATAATATTTCACCGTGGTCTGTAAAATGCAATTTTCATTAGGTAAGTGGCTTAATGAGAGCATTTTTTTCATTCCAAAATTGTCCTCCATGCCATCCTCCGGGGGCTTATAAGTTATCATGATGATTGACTCACTAACACTAACAAGGTGATTCCTGGTCTCTGCTGGATGTACTACTAGTTTGTGCAAGTAAAGAGAGTGGGTAAAGAAAGTGTTGAATAGAAAATGTTCCTGGCAACTAGGGTATTCCTGGCAGGGTTCTGGGAGAAAGATTCTCTAGTCTGAAGCCTGTTCCATACCATCCCATGTCCCTAGGGCTTATAAGGGGCTAAGAAACCAATTCCCATTTCCATTCAAATTCCCACCCAACAATCCAAGATCCCATCCCATCCGTAGCTGCTTCTAAGGTATTCTACAGTCCCTCCAAAGACCTAATGGTATAGGGCTATACAGAGACTACTTTCTGGCAGGTTTCTTATCTGAAGAAGGTAAGGCTATTCTTATACTAGTACTTATATGGCCTTACTAGTTTCAAGCTGACTACTCCATCCCATCATCCCAGCCTAGGATTCAAGCAGTAATAGAAATAATATAAGGAAGGGTAAGGGTCTAATCCATCCATCCATGCCATCCTCCGAGGGCTTATAAGGTCTTCAAGCATTCCCTTGTTAGCATGTTTCCCTTGTAAGCATGTTTTTGCTAGGGGGCTTTCCAGAGAAAGTCTTTCCAGCGGGTGGATTTTCGTATTCTAAACAAGGGTATTCCTTCAGATACTGTCCCTCTCCAACATATATTCCTGGTCTAATTCCTGGGTAAGTTTCTCCATCGCGCTAGCCTAGCTGCTCGGCATTCTAACTCTAAGAGTAAAGGTCTTCAACATCCATGGCATCCTCTAGGGGCTTTGCAAAGGGGTATAATGAATATCGTCTAACTGAAACTGACTACGTGCATTTTAGGTAGCTAGCTCTAGGTCTACAAGTTGGTGCAGGTAAAAGAGAAAGAGTAGTATGTGAGAGATGTCGCTGCCTACATTGGGTCTTCCTAGCTTCTATAGTGGTTACTTGTCTTAGGGTGACGTTATTGAGAGGCTAAGGTGCCCCTACTTTCATTTTTATGGCAGGCAGTGAATGATGATTCTAGTTCTCTAAGGGCTAATGAAAAGCAATTCCAATCCCAATTCCCATTCCCCACCCAATCCGATCCGATCCAGAACTTCAACTATTCTTCTAGCATTCCCTTCAAAGAACTAATTTTCTAGGGATGATAAATAAAGTTATATATTTTGGAAGGTTTAAGGTATCAAAGTAAAAGGTTTTATACAGGTTTAAGGTATCAGATTAAAAGCTGTTATAGCAGTCCCTAGTAAGCATGCATGGTCTAGGGTGAGTTTACTGAACTCTCGACTAAAGGCCGCCATCGCTCCAAGTGTATTTCTGGAAAGTGAAAGAAAGGAGAAAAGGGAGTGTAAACATGTGCTCCTGGCTACGAACTTGAGTATTCCTAGCTTCTAAGTGGTAAACATTCCCTCCATGCTCCTAGGATAAAGTAAGAAATAGGGTAAGATAAATGAAAATATATATAAGCTAATAACAAAGCATATTGGTAACCTAGGAGTGATGCTTGCTCTAGTGAGAGTTATATATGTAGGGAATTCTCAACAAAGGGTAAGGGCTTCATGTACTATAGCAACTACGTTCCTCTCCTTTTAGTCAAGTCACTTAACGTACCTTTTAAAAAAAGCATACATTTTTGAAAACCTGTTATTAGGGCTATAAGAGTGCAACTCCGAAACAAATAATATCAATATATCTACCAATGTCTCTGCCAATCCCCTTCAGCCAAACACTAGATTTCACTAGCTTGACACACCAACGTGAAATAAGAAGGAACCTTTATTATGTGGGAACCTAAGCATGGGTAGAAATAAGGACCATACAACCAATGGAAACTACGCAGGTTTCACTCGAACCTTCATTTCGTATAGTAGAGGGGATTTAAATACCCCCAAAATATTATCCCCACTTACTTTACACGGGTTCAACTGGATCTCTAACTAGCTATGATGGATCCACCCTTACTTATGAGGCACCTACCACTTATGGATCTCCAACTGCTTCATCGACTGGTTCAATGGGGTAAACAACAGGCTTTGCCGCTTGCTCTGCTTATGGCTCTATTACTATTACTAGAACCGGGTCTTATATATATGCCTATCTAGCCTTTGCTATTGATGCTTATGGGTATTGATCCTGAAGGTAAGAATCTAGACCGAATATAGGTCTCGCTCACGTTTAGGCTCTTTACCTTGATATCTAAACTATGAATCTTTAGCTCAATCCACGATCACGAAATGTATATTCCCTTCCTTCTGGTGCTTCAACCGGATCAAAAGAGTCATCTACATATGTACCAAAATTTGGAGGGGTAGGTGGTCGGTTAACCTAATCGACAAGATCAAATGCTTCATCTACAGAAAAATCTGTCTCTATGGGATCTTCAAATTGGTGGTGCTTCTGAAACAAGGTATGAATCAACCCAGGTGGCTACTAGGCCTCTATCTCAACATGGATATGGATCCGTAACTGGATCTACTAACTCAACAGAGTCGTCAAGCTAAGCAACTGCTAGGCCAATATCAAAGTAAGCTACTAAATCTACTACTAGTAGTTCTGCTGTGATAAGTTCGGATCTTATGGATATGTTTCTATTGATACTCCTTCCTTTGCTCTTTACGCTACTGATGTTGGTGGAGTATCTGGATCTGGGTATCGATCTGTGCATCTATTATATAGGGTTAATGAGGAAACTGTACCTAATGCTCTTGGGTATATAACTGCTTAACCGACTGCTTATGGTTATGGGTATGGAACTGGGAAAAGGGAAGATGCTGCTAGATATGCTCGAACAACATAATCTACAAGAACTTAATAGAATAATTGCAACTGTTTAAGCATAATAAACAGCTTAATCTTCTAGATCAACGGAATCATAAACAACTGCATCATTGACTGCTGAAGCTATGATTGATACTAGTAGTCCTTCGACTGGACTAGATAGATAAGATAGAGAAATAAGAAATGATTCCAGGTCAAGGTAACCCGCCTATAAATCATGAACACGACCAGTTCTTTAGTTCGTTGTAGAAGATTAGAATTTGGTGCTTCAACTGGATATATAGGATCAAACTCTTCACCCCGAAAAATGAATCAGGATCAGAATCACGATCCAAAACTTATTCATCTGACTCACGATCATCATAAGGAATTCATTGCTCGACCAAAAGGGAGAGGAACTAGATCTAGATCAATCTACAACAATATAGCTCAGGGCTGCCTGGAACTGGGTCTTCTGCTGCCTTTGGTTTTGCCTTTGCGTCTATAAATAAATTGTTTCTTTTGCTAGATCTATTGAATCATATGCTGAACACGCTAGGATGTGCATAAACCCTCCACATGCTAGCATGGCTGTTGTTAGCTTTGTTTCCTTTCCTTCTTGTTGACTTGGATAAGTCATACTGATTTCCCTTATTGCTTGCACTCATTAGGTAATCATAGACTTTGACTCAAACATGGTTGTATAGGGTAGTCATAATACCATAGTTATGATTAGATGGTTGTATAGGGTAGTTACTTTCCCATATGTTATGATTACATAGTTATAGAGGTAGTGTAAATCCCATTGGTTATGATTACATGGTTATACCAGTATATGTGCCCAATTTGTTCTAGTTCAATATGAGGTTTACCGGTGACAACAAAAACAAAGGAAAGCAATAGATTGAGACTATACAAAGGGCATTGGATATTCATAATAACTACTGATATTAGGTAGATTAGCTTACACTATGCTATATTCACCTTACCTTTATGAGCAAGTCTTACTATACCAGTGTAATACTAGTCATCAAGAACATCAGCTGTAATAGAGAGCTTAAGCAATACGGTACTCAATAACATCATACATTAGAGTGATATCAAAGAAATACAGTAATCACATTACAGGTTAGAATAGATTTAAGCTTCATCATATTGATAGAATATAGATGGATATAAGATATGAAGTAATTACCATAGATAAGGTTGTAATAGAGTTGATACTAATCTAAAAGGTATGGATACAAACAATACTATAAGGGTCATATAGTCAATTTCATACATGTAGTTAATTAGGGATAAGCTTAATCCCATAACATAATCATATTAGGTTGCGAGATAAGTACAGTATGATAGCCATATAAGCACGAGGTATTACGATCTTAATCATGCCATTCAAATAGGTTAACTAAGTCCATTCAATAAAGGTCATGTAACTAGTATTGATTATGGTAATTACTATATATGTGATATCCTATCACAACCATTACATCTTAGACATAGAGATCACTATTAGGGTAATACTGATGTATCTTATACACAAGTAAGGTGTTCTATTCATTGATATTGTGTATCCATTAGTTATTTGCATATCTAATTACATGGGAATAGCACTACTGTCTCTAAGCTCATATGTAAGGGTCGAGCTTACTATTAGGTATGTATCATATTAATTAGGATAATTATGATACTATTATGATATGTAACATAGATAAGATACGTGAATATGGTGTAGTCATAGTTATGTTAGCGTATTGGACTAGTATAAACCTTAGATCAAGCTGATAGGTATCATTACTCTTATATAAATATATGGCTGGTAGGGTGTTATGACTCTAATCTCACTTATATGGAATAGTGTGTCTTACTCAGCTCATCATATAGCAGGCAGCTTAGCTCTACATATCGTATATGGTTAATCACATGTATCAAGCTTCTACATATGGTAATACTACTCTTATCTAAGTAGTTTGAATCCCATTACTGTTATCTCTATTGTATTGATTACCATTGAATGGGTTGTATTACTAGTAACGATGTATCAGTACTTTCATAAAAAGAGTATGTTGTAACATATGGATATTAGACTAAGCTAGGTTACTACTGCTTTCTCATTATTAGATAATTATCTGGAAGAAGAAGACACAGTTCATATATTATATATGTAATTATGCTATCGAATTCATTATTCGATCGATAGAGCGTGAATGCATATATTATATATGTAATTACAATTTCTCGAATCCAATCACTGTACTTATCTATTTGTTCCCCCACCTAATAACGCGGCACTTTGAACATCTTTCCCTTGCTTGATGCAGACAAGCGACTACGTTACTTCTAGTTTTACTTGTTTCCCTTAGCGGCACTGAGTTCACTATTACTTAATTTTTGATCAGCACCGTTGGCAGAGGTTTTGGACATTCTCCCTATGATATTTTCCATTTTCGATGGTGGCCCCCTTGTCGAGAGTTCACTTGCTCACCCCCACCCAATAACACGGAGGTTTTCAATATTTAGCAACGCAAGTCATTCATGCATAATTACATATATAATATATGCATTGTAAAAGGATTGACCTTATCAACTCTTAGCGGTCCTTCCTTATTTCCTCACCATATGAATAGTGAGTCCCTACCGGGCCTATTATCACTAGTATCCCAGGCCTGGTGGGTTTCCCTTGCCACTTCCATGAATTTTGAGCAATAACAAGTTGGACTTTAGCCATGGTAGAAATGTTAGTGTCGTAGTTCTTGTCGTTAGTTGGGCTAAGGAAAGCGAGCAAGGGAGAACTTGTTGGAGTGTGGTGGGTTGTGGAGGTGGGTTGTCCAGACTCGTCAGAAAGCAAGATCTAAATGGGAAAGAAAAAATAATCGATCAGCAGGTAGGTGAAACTGGTGGGCATAAGGTGAACTGCAGGTGTGATTATAACTGTTTCCTTTCATTTCTTTCACTGTGCGCTGTTTGAAATTGTGGATGTTCTGCCCTGTCCTATCAACCCGTCCTGGGAACTGAACCTCTCCGGTTCTGAGTCAACATGGGTAACATCATCTATCCATTTTCATGTCAACATGGGGGCAAGGATATCCCCCCATTATCCTAGCCCACCATTTCTTTCTTTCTTGGGTCAGCAGAGGTAGTCACCTTGAATTCATTCATTGTTGGGGAAATAATAGAATCAATATTGTTCGGTGATTCATAAAGCCAACAAGTTCAACCAGCCTACATAGACCAACAGGGGGTGATCGCATCACAAGCTAGAGGGGGGCCCTCTGTTTCCCCTAACATTACACCTTACATCCTTCATCACCAGCCATGGGGGTACGTGAAACTTCAACTTCAATGGAGCCTCTAGATTCAAAGCCAGCATCAGTAGTAGCACAAGCGTAGGCAGCACTAGTAGCAGTTTCAGTAGTTACAACATTAGTAGTAGGGGCAGCTAGACCAAATCCATTACTAGTACCAGAAACATAAGCATCTGAGTCAGATCGATAGTGTGCAACACCCTTTCCTACCCCAGGCGTATCCCTTCCAGTGAGAGTTTCATATCCAAATCACATGTAATGATCTTATTTCATGATGCAGTCTGTAAAATTGATGGTAGAATATCTTGTATTTAAATTACTCTACACATGGTAAGAGAGAAGAAGGTAATTCCCCGAACATCCCAGGATATAATGTGTATCTTCTCTTATTCTAAAATTCACTCTTATTAGTTTCAATTTTCGTCTTCTTTACAAGCTATACGTATAAGAGGTATTTTTTCTTCTCCACTAAAAATACGTAATCAAGGGGAGTGTGGTATCTGGTGTATGTGGTTTTTTCCCCTTCCTCATGGAATTAGTTTATCCTATGGTTGTGTATAAAGTCATAAATAGCAGTAAAGTAATGAGGGCAGTAAATAGAGGACTTAAGTAAGAAATTTTAGGGATGGAGAAGTCTAACTATAGGGCAGTGATAAAGAAATATTCAAGGGTAGTGATTAGTCTAACTATCCTTATGAATGACAATAACTTTATTTATTTATATTAAGACACTGCATTAGTACAGTATATTGGAGTCACATATATAACTATACTTACATGTATTCAATATTAGTAGGTTTATTATGTCATTACCTTTACATGATTGGTATGATATCCATGGAATGAAAAGCACATAGAGTAACCATTGATCACTATTCATACGTACATACTGTTTCTACATATCTAGTGTGAAGCATATCACTTAATCTAGAATTAGAACCAAGTTACTAGTTACCCATATGTTATGGAGATACTGTAATTGATTACACTAACTAACACACTATGTTCCTTAGCTCATGTAAGCACCATTATATTCTATCACCTCTATTTACATAATGAACATACATTATACTAATGTATAAGCTTTGATCTAAGGTTCAAGCTACTAGTGAAGTCAAATAAACAACCTACTAGTTATGTTTATTCAATTCAGAGCTTTGTCCAGTAACACTATGGTAATATTAAGTAGTACTAATCCATAGAGTAACCCATGCTATGAAAGTCTGCATGCTATAAGCACTATTGTCATGATAGTAGTACTTATTCTAATCAATCACTTAACCCTGGTTTATGGCAACACTATTAAGCTATAACTTAATAAGCAACCCTTATCTCACAGCTTAAATGGTAATAAATCACATAACTCACTAGTACAAAGGTATTTTTATATTCATTACTGTAACACTTGGTATTCTAGCTATCATAAGTTAAACCCTTGAAGCTTAGCATGTTGGTTCAATACTAGGTGATGATATCGTATTATTAGTGGTTATTTATTTATAGTATCAGTTATATCATATGTAAACATTGTTGACAGGTCATTACAGGTTATAAGCTTAATACAATGGTAATGAAGCTTTTATGTCAACTAAGCAAGTTATAACTAATAGAGATAAAGCTCGAATGGTTGTACTATCACCATCTCTATGCCAAGTTTGATTGGTTCCATATTTAGATTAACCATAGAACATATACAATATTTGATACAAGGGGAATCGATAGATGGTAACCCTTAAAGGCAATAGATAGAGTAAGAAACATGATATGGACTCAACTATCAGTGTTAAGTACGTATGAAGTAGTGTGTTCATTAGGTTGATAGATCTCTATAAGGGAGAGTGTTTTATATTATTAATAAGCTGGAAACATAGGTAATTGAAGATTCCGCTATATAAGCATCTCCATAAGAGCTTAGAGAGATTACAGTATAAGTGTAAAGCTCATGTTATTACTATAAGTATTACAGCTCTTGTTTATCCTTATGTAAGTGATTACCTATGTTTATAGAATAGGTTTTATCACCATCAGCTTACTATCACATACCTTATATAGATTACACATATAACGTGATTGGTTTAATGTAATGAATCTATTCCAAAGCATGGTTTTCTTACCATTATTTAGATGATTATGTAGCTTAATGAGTACCAAGCTTGTACTTATGTGATATGTGTGACACTATACCCTATTCGTTTGATTAGAATAGTACAATGGCTAGTAAGTAGTAATGAATACTGATTACTTGTACCTAATGAGTACAATTACCATATCTTGATAAGCTCATATTACTAAGATAGCTTGTGATTCAATACTGGTATGTTACCTATTCAATATGTGTTGTAAATACATGCATACTAATACATAATCAATTACAACCATTACTCTAGTGAGATAAGCACTTGGTAAGCTTATTAATACTCATTATGTAGAACACATGGACTGGTGTAGTTGATATCACATTAGTAGCAGTCAATGGTATTGGTTCTATCCATCCTACGAATCACTGTGTTAAATCCATTGTAGAGAGCTCATGTATAAGTAAGCATCCTTAGATTACGAGCTCTATTGATTACTAGATATGACTGGAATAGTGTATATAAGCCATAACAAGGTAAGCTTTATTACTAGTGTTCCCATAATTAGGAAATATAAGCTATTAGTGGTATGAGTTATTAGAACACTTCACAATATAGCTATATCTAATATTACCTGTGATATAGAGCCAACAAGGTTTAAGCATAAGGTTATAGGTTATGATTGATTAGGTGATTCCAGTACTACTTAGCTTCACTTATTGCATACTTTCTCATATTAGGTCCTGTATTTCACGTATGATATGGACACGGAATAGAGGGAAATGCACAAGGCACACATATGGAAGGGCATATAGCTCATATGTTACTGATATACTTAGATTCATTACAATATAAATACTATTCTATTATGGATATAAATGCTTATGTATTTGACCTAATAGCCTATAAGTGGTTATACTAGTGCTTGAAACTGTCATAGGTCATGCCGAGTGAGCTTACTTTGATTACCATTGTGACATATAAGGTTACCATGAGAACCAATGCCATTAAGTAGAGATATGGAAAACACAACAAGCTGGTATGAGTGATATCATAGTTGCATCATTACCTTAGCTTTAATAAATACGGGTCTCTAGCTCTAACTTGGAACTTATATGTAACTTACAATCCCATATGAGCTTGAGAAAGGTGAAGTAATGGGAATCATAGTGATTATCGTATGTGAAACCCTTGCCTTATAATTAGATATACAAACATTACAAGCTTCTCATGATTAGTTAGCTTCATGAAATCGTAAGTAATAACAAGCATATCAAAGCTCTATACATTCAATGGTAATAGAACAGTAGATATGAGTATACCATTAGCTTGGTGTATCTAATACTATGATTACGCATATATTTACCAGTGATATAAGAATGAGTAGAACATGGTGATGTAACCTTTATGATTAAAATTGCTATCTATACTTAACCCCATTACGATGGTTAATGACTTGGACACATCACTCTGAACTCTTCATGTGAGACCATGTGTTATGTAAGAGCTTGTATCTTATATAATTTTTCATGCTTGCTTATGTTACTTCATTGTCTATCTTATGGGATTGCTCTATCCACTAATAGAATAAAAGCATTGGTATAGTTGCATAAACTAAGCTAGTAGACATGTAAGCTTATCAAAGGGTTAAGAATTTTCCTAATGATTTATATACATAATACATATAAGCATGCATTCTATGTAATTCCCTATCAAGCCCATTAAGAGTAAGTAAAATGAATATTGTGATTGGTTTCGATAAAGATGAATGAGTACCATTGAATAGTGATCTATCCTAGGTTATCTTGTATTCAGTATCCCTTGTAGAAACGTATAACATATTCATATAAAGGTAATGGTAATGGAACCATAACTACCCTATAAGCTCAGTATTACTGCTTACTTTGGTACATGTCATAAGCTCACTTGTACAAGGATTATTGTTCTTCATGGAACTCTGATTTCCATTAGTTTATCTAACATCATACTCTAAGTAGAAACCAAACATGATAATTAGGAAACATATGTTTAGACTAGTAGACTATGTAAACTGCAAATTACTCATTACTTGGACTGCAAGTAAGGATTGTTATAAGTACTAATCCCATTCAGTGGAATGACTTACCTTTAACCTTTAACCAAGAGTTACACGTATATGATAGATCCCTATTACTAGTGTGCTAAGTGTTGATCATAAGTATTTCCATAATAATGAAAAGGATAAGAGTTGCTTACTTATAATAATCAAAGTGATTGTAATAAATACGTCACAAGAAGTAAGGGTAATGTAAGAGGTGAAACTAGTTAATCCATAGAGTTGAATCCATGTATATGACTAATAATCACTACTACTTGTTCAGACTAGTATTATGTGTGTCATTGATTAGGCCAATACAATGGTATGATCATAACATGTAGAGTAAGTGACACCTTATATATTAGCTATGAACAAGCGTATGTTCCAATTGCATATCATAACTAATAAATACCATAAGTTGTATACCTGTATTAAGCCATATTATGTTACTATGATTACCATGTGATCTTTATATCTATGATGAAGCTGTGTTCTTATAATCAGTGATACGAAGCAAAAGGTGTATAGTAAGCTCGTACTAGTCTAACATAAGTGATTATGCATACATAATTACATATACTATACGAGTAAGATAAGTGATTTGTATAATTGACCCATGTAGGTTCAATATGTTATAACACTCGATTCCGGGATAAGCTTAATTAGGGATACTAACGGTATCAGTTCTAAGCTAATAGTGAAAAGAGTCATCAGTAAGGATAAGAGTTCTAAGAGTACTGATATTAGCTTTCATAGGTGCTTTGTTACGGTCATATAAGCCATATGTAACACCTTTGTAACCCTTCTTATTTATTAGTGATGGAATTCTGTTCTAATCTAATCATAACAGTGGTAACTAGTATAATAAATACAACCTAGTTAATTGACTTGCTTTAACCTAGTAATCTCTTAGGGAATTAGCCCCTCTTATTAGAGTATATATTACTCTCATCTTGTACGATTATGGAAACATAGACCCTTAATGGTGGTAGTAAGGCATATAAGATAAACCAATGGAGCTGTCATAACAGAGTATGTGCGTTCATAACCTTAATAGATCAAATCCCATCATTCTAAGCTTAGTCACCATAAAGAGGTAATAGCATAACAAAGAGCACGATTAACTCATAACGATGAAATCATAATGATTATGACATGGAACTCATGAAAGATATGACACTATTGAGACCTATCACATTACGTAAGCTCTTTATTACAGAACAAATGTGATCTATCGTATTCTCCTTATTTATTTCTAAATAGGATAAACTAGTACGATATGCATTTAACACAAACCACAACTAGCCAGTAGTAATGATATAACAAAGGGTGTTGATTATAGAAAGAACTATGAGTGCAATGATGTTTTGCGTGTAGTTTACATATTAATCATATACCAAATACAATACTATCTATAGTGGTCATTGTGTTTCCACAACTAGTAGAGTATGAAGCTAATTCCTAGGAGATTACACTAAGCTTACTACTTAGACCTGTGCATTAATTACTAGTAATACGTCTTGAATAGGGTTTAAACTTGTTTCATGTGATAGATTAGGGATATTACGTACCATATCTATGACGTGTTTAACATGGTAAGCTAACAGGCTAGTTAAACAGTACTACTGATCCCATTATACAAACTAATGCTATTCTATTGTTATGGTTACACCTTATGAAAGCTAAGATGTGATTGATTACTAATTACACTATCTTTATAACTAAGATGTAACTCCATTGAATAAGCTGACCAATAGCTATATCACATATAAAAAACAGATAACTAGTCTGGAAACATATAATCATGATTACTAGTTATGTTTACATAAGATATGATGTTGTATTATATGCAGAACATAGGGTAACTTCTCTATACATAAGCTATTATAGGAGGGGTTCAATTTCCATTGCTTAAGGTGATTAGTGACATGTAAGGTACTACTATGATGCTATGTTTACGCTTGATATACATATTGATTACTAGTCTCTACTGTGCCTTATTAGTATAACTCTTATTGTATATAGATAGATAAATGGTATTACTACTAGAACACTGCTCTCTCTGCTGTAACTAGTATTCCAAGTGAATCCATCATAACTAGTTAAAGTAGGTGATAATAATTATGGAAACACTATACGAGGCTTCTATCCTATGTATTCAGTAAAAGTCTTGTTAACATGTAAGCAATAGATATAGGTGAATAAGTAGATAAAACTCTTCTACTAGCTCTATGTGATTAGATTGATTAGATGAATACTGGACACCTTGGTAAGAGCTTGTATTACCTGAAGTAATGTAGATATACTGTTGTAAACAAGATACCTTAGTTAAATTAACCTATAGCATTAAATAACATGAGCTAATCTTTGGAGTTATAAGCTACATGAATCAACGTGATACTTATTATGGTAACTACTGGTTTCATAACATTGACCTTATGTACATAATAACGTGATTTGTGCTTATTGGTAGAGTATTGTTTACCTGTCATTGACACAAGCTAATACAAGTAATGATCGTTTCGTAACATGATGCTTATCTATTATGTAAAGTACGTACCTCATGGTTACAACTTACTCTATGGTAAAACTTCTCCTTATCTTGATAAGTGGTGTATTCTATTTACTATTACAACATAGTAATAAGGAGGATCATACTTATTAGTGTAATCATTACTCATATTACTCTCTTTGATTTTCTCATAGTAATTCAGCTCGTATAAGCTAAGTAAAGCAATGGGAATCAGAAATTCCAATCTCCTAATCTAGCTTAAATATAGGAACACTTATGTGGCACTTGTAACTGATTAACAAGGTTTACTATCATTAAGCTCAGTAATTATGGATAATATAACCCATTGATTCAGGTAGATATGGTGTAAGTGTTTCCATAATTAGGCAGCATGTATCATTTGTTGTAATATCATGACTATGTGTTCTCCATTTCAACGGATTTATCAAACTATATGGGATTAATTCTATGATAAAGCTAATCATAGTCAGCTTCCTAACATGTTCATAGTATTCAAATCGAATCATAGGGGATACCAGTCATATCCTTTGTCAAAAGTAAGCTATTCCACTCATTCAATGGAACTCATATGGTTTTATTAGTATACATGCTATTATTATGGGAAGAGTGGAATCACTAATCATTACTTACATATGGGTCTATTTCATTGTATTCATTACGTTTAAGCTCATACTAGTGATTGCATTGGGTTAGCACATTGTATGTTACTTGTAGAGCATATCCCATAACTATGATTATGGTTTAAGCGGAGGATAACGATTACATTATAGTAGTAGTATACCAGTTAAGCTCACCATAACATATTGTATCATTGGAATTGGAGCTAACACCATATTAGACATGAGAGAGCTAAGGTATCATTCCCATTACTCTTATATTGATCACACAAACCTGGTGTAATTCAGATCATGTAGAGTAATAAAGCCATACACTCTGTTTACATGAGCTTGGTATAAGTAGTGATTACAGTATAACTAACACTATAAATTACTCATATAATCTAATCCCATTGAGTTGATGTAATTGGAGCTCACGTATTTGGCATATTCCACTATTACGGTTATGTTGTTGGGATCGAACCATATTACATATCACGTAGTTAAAGCATGTTGACTTACTAAGCTTTATTGGAGTCAATTGCTGTAACTATTACCTCTTGCATTACCTCTTCTTACTAGGTTTCAATGGTTATCACTATGGTTACTCTGATTATGGAGAAACTGTACCATATTACTCTCATTATTTTTCTTAGTCCACAGAATAGGCCACTGTTTCTAAGTGATTAATATGATTACCATTTACTCTTATCACTTACAACCGTATCGTAATAATTCTAATGCTTGCTCTTATTCCCATAGGCCATCAATCAATCACTGCCTTTTACTCAAGGTTGGTATATCTATAAGTACTAATCCCATTGATATACAGGATATACTAATACATATGCCGAATTTGACCAGTTCATTACCTGGATTGGTGGTTATAGGGAATAGAAGAAATCAGGTGTAATGATACGGATCAGGGCATAGATCACCAAGCTCATATTAGCTTTGGGATTACTACAGGTCTATGTATTTCCATATGACTCTTAGTGATATAACCTAATAAAGGATTTTATATTAGGGAAACATAGGGTAATCAGATCAAAGCTTCTATTAGGCTTATTCGTAGTAGCAGTCATTGCTCTCTACTAATTCAAGCTAGATCATTATAGTAACCAGCTTATCATGTTGTTCAATCTTGTAAATGGGTGTAAGTAATTCCCTAAGTTATACAAGTTGAATATGGTTAGTATGTATGCCTCATGTGTCAATCCATGCCACCAGCTATCCCTTATTAAAGCTTGTTGCTTTCATCAGATAGTCTAGTCAATTTGCCCACTTAGTTAAGGAATTGGTTTATAGGTAGCCACCAAGCTCCTGTCCAAAGAGGTTAGGGAGTGCCCGGTGGAGCAAACAAAGTAATTAGAACAGTCTCCCACCGCCAGTCCACAAAGTTAGGACATACTAGTTTGCTAGAAAGTTAGGATGTTCCGGGGGGCCCTTGTTCGAATTGTAGTTTTCCCACCCCTAATTTCCATCCTTCACCCCTTGTTCGGATTGTAGTTTGACTGGAAGGGTATTTCATTTCTTGTCGGGGGCCCCTTCAGTTCAGCTCTGAAGAGGAGGGACTAGACCATCCATTAATTGAATTGGACGTAAGGTAGGAGGCAAGAGATATAACTCCAGCTACCGCTCCTACCTATGGAGCACCTAATAGAATAATTGGATGTATGGCCTAATTAACGAGTTGAGGATGACCAGCCAATGGGAGGCAAGATAGAAACATTCCGGAAGGAAGGAAAACTACCATACCCGATCAGGTTATAGTTCTATAAGTTGAACAAGCTGGTATGGATAAGGTGAAATTGAACAAGCTCGACTAGAAGGAAGGCAGTTCGCTAGCCCATCTCCAAGGAAGGGACCCATACTTAATGAATGAGGGAGATTACGCCCCGATTCTATTTCTTTCTTTCTTCCGTCCACAACTGGATCAAGCTCATTAGAACCCATCAAGCTCATGTTGTAGAACCCGTGATGAGAAAATGAAAGCAAGTTCCTCTAAGATGGATCGGTCTAAGCATCCAGCAAGGAGCTATAGTTATCCACTGAGCATCAATCCAATATAGCTAGCTCACCCATTTCCTCCTTCAATATAATGGATGGATGGTATACTATGCACTGGGGAGGCACGATCCAAAGAGCTAGAAAGGAAGGTAGCAGGCTCTTGTACTCAAAATGAAAGGGATGCTAATGGCTATGGCTATGGATCTGCCTCTGGAGAATCTGTGACTGGCACTGATGCTGGATTTCTTTCTAGCTTTATTTCTGGCTGACTAACTGACTGATAGGAACTTCAATGGCAGAGGTTTTGAGTTGTAGAGTAAGCTCCACTACTTGCTTTAGTCTTAAGCAGTAATTTCCATGCTATAATATTAATATTACTACAAAATGAAATCCTGATCACAATTCATTTTTATTGGAAGTTGGTTGTTTCTATGTCAAATAGCATACATATAAATATATACAATGTATGCATGAGTCAATTCTAGTTCAGGTGACCAGTTCAACCAAAGTGAAAAAGACCTATTATAAAAAGAGGAGTCAAACATTGTTTATATCAGCTTTGAACCTAATGGAGCTACCTTTCTGACTTAATGGATTAGTATACATAACATATTCTATTATCTATACCAAAATAGTGGTTATACTAGCATGATTGATCATTTACGAGATTCCATTCCAACATACCTATCCACTTTCAGAGCTAGGCATTTGAGCCTTAGACCACTTGATTCATGAAATGCTTAGGGGGTGGGTTCAATATTGATCCTATCGGGGCCCAGACAGATACAACTGATTTATTCATACAAAAATCATTGACAGGATATGCCCTGCCACCTACCTTAGAGGAAGTAATAACTTGCTAGATTCACCAAATTTTCTTTACGTGTTCGGAGATAAAATACTATCCTATCCTACCAGCGTAGGAATTGGTTTGGAATGCAGTGCTAGAACACAGAAATATATAGAGGTAGAGGTAAGGCTCTCCTTTCATCCGTGGTCTATTCACATCTATCAAAAATGGATACCCCTTCCCCTATTGTCCACACGCCCTCTCTCCCCCGATGATGGCCTATGGCACTGATGAGTGATGCCCTATACAGATATGGCCCTACATGGATATGGGGGCGATTCCACCCACCTCCCTTCCATTCACATTTCCCCTCCAACCTATATATATATAGAGGGCCTCTCAGAGTATAGTATAGACCGCTGGATCTTTGTAGATGGGATTGCTTGGGGTCAAGGCCCCTACCTATATATATCTAACGAGAGCCTGTGGACACAGAACCAATATGTTATATAAATTATACAACTAAGTGCCACTTCGCTCATGTAGTTTGGTGGCCATATATATAGGGTGGCACTGAATTTATATGTCCCTCAGCCCTCACCGTGTGGATATGGTGGGGCTTCAAGTGGAAAATCAAGCTCCAGTTGCATTTCTTTCTTTTCCCGCCCTAACCCACTGCCTAGAAAGGTGGATGGCCTGAAAGCAGCGAATGTCTAGCAGCCTCTATCTATATAGGAAGGAGTAGGAAAATAATGGAGTAGTGCTGGGCCCATCCATTCAGGGTTGAGAGATCGAGAGGCTCATTATGGGGGGACAACTCAATATATTGATCGTATATAATATAAAGGATCACCAAACTTCCTTCCTTCATTCCTTGGAGCTCAGTCGAATCCAGAGAGGGAGGTTTCTCTATTGCATATGACATTTCATCGGGGCTTAAGAACCTTCCTTTTTAGGTGAAGTACCCCCATCTCCTTTAATAGTGAATCTCCTCATAAAATCTCGGCGATCTCCAAAAGGTTGAGTTAGCGAGGGGATCCACTAAGGACGTAACCCCCCACATAGAGAAATAGAGGGGGAGAAGCGGAAACGATCCACTTTCCCTATCACTTCATTTAAAGGAAAGATTGCACGGGTTCAAAATTAAATCATTTGGGAGGGAAATGCATGGTTGTACAATCCACCGCACCTCTCAAATAGTGGTTGGTTGAAGGTGTCACTACTATTGTTGGTAGTCATCGAAGGATATGGGGAAAATGATCCATCATCTCGTTCCTTTGTCGCATGAGGGCTTCCTTGAGAAATGAATTAATAGGATCTCCTACTCTTTCATCTCTCTTTTATTCTACCATGTAAGTATGCTTGGGTCGGATAGAGTGTTTTTCTCTAGGATCAATTAGTTAAAGGCCCAACTCTCAATACCCGAACCTCATCAAGGACATGCACTGAGAAACAACAAATATCAAATTGCTCTAATACAACTGATCTAGATTATCTAGAGAATGAAATTAAGGTAGCAATATCAAATGGAAACACACACAAAGATATTGTAGAGAGCCTCATAGTACAGCAAAACCCAAGTTCTATTAATGATGGAAAAACACTGTCAACTACAAAGCAATACAAACTAGCTAGAATGGTGGTAGCTTATCTCTGAAGATAGATGTGTTGGCTACGGTCATTTGTAACAAGACAATAAAACATGCCAAAAGTGACTTTGAACATAAACTATGATTTCCTAGTATGAAACCCCTACCTATACTTTTATTTTTCCCTCCTAACGTCACCAGCCCACCTGTTGAGCCCTAAAGATGTCCTTTCCCTTCACCAAATTTCATTTCATTTCCTTTGTCCCTTATCAATTACAGGCTTAAATGGTCAATAGGATTGATTAAAGTCACTTTAGGAATGTGTGCAATGACTGAATTGTTATATTTTCATGGTTTTGTTGTTGCAGTAATTTTTGACTAGACTCAACTACATAATGTAGCCATTCTGTAGCCAGTCGCATATTCCGCAGCTATCTTCATGTTCTCACAGGTTACAGGTGTCACATCAAGAAAAAACACATATGGTTGAATTCCAAAACACTCCCACATCATTTATTGCTCTCTACGAAGTCTGAGCAAGAATCTATAGGTGGTTATGCACATGGAAGAGATCAAAGCCAAGAAGCAGATTCCTACCAGGACAGGGACTTTACAGATGTCTCCAAAAAAGTACGAGGCTTCCATAAGAGTTCTAATTTGATTTTGACTGAAAAAGACACTTGTTCCTATTTCTTCTCAAGGGTAGTTATGTATTTATTTTATAAGAATGACTCGGGAGACCGAGAGACAGCTAGCTAGATTGATGTTTTGTTGTTAGATCTCAAAAGACCGTAATACTCTTTTTTTGAAATACTTTTCCTTTAATGAAAGAAGTACCACTTTATTGCAAGATCTTAGGAAATATTGAGGAGATTTGTATGCTAATCTAGTGGTAGAGGGCCCCTACTGCCCGAGAAGCTCTGTGCACATTGTTTAGATAAGTAACTTTAGCCTTGTTGCATTCCTAGCTTAAGTAATTTTCTGAACTTTGTGTTTTATACTCATTCGCATTGGATGCTACAGCTAGTCTTGTTCTTACAAATTATTCCAAAATATCACTAAAATTGAATGAGATATGACTGTATTATTTTATGAATTAGTTGCATTTTTCTGAACTTTACATTTTTTGTGCTCAATTACATCAATTGTTACAACTAGTCTTGTTCTTACGAATTATTCCAAAATATCACTAACACTGAATGGGACATAACTGTGGTGTTTTAGAGCTTAGTTGCATTTTTCTCAACTTCATGTTTTTGTGCTCACTCACATTACATATTACAGCCAGTATTGTTCTATGAATTGTTCCAAAATACCACTAACACCAAATGAGATAGAGTTGTAGTATTTTAGAGACTAGTTGCATTTTAGTTTAGTTGTAATACTCTGGAGGTTAATGGCACCCTAGTTCAGTTTCTGTTCACTTTGTTTCAAGTTAGTCTAATTGCATTCTAGTTCAGTTATGGTCACTATATTTCAAGTTTGATTAGCTAGTTGAATTAGACTTCATGGCCTTCATTATTTACAAACCACTCTTGTTCTTAATTTCTACTAATACATCATCATCATAGGAATAGGAATTGGTAATGTCATTTTGAAGTCTTGAATGTTCTGCAACTTCTCATAATTTCACAAACTGCCTCTTTTCCAAAGCTATTCCAAAATATTTCTAATTCTTGAATGAGGTTTAACAGTGATATTTTGAGTTTTAGAATGGATTAATTTCGGTGTCATAGGTTAATTTAGAGTAGAATTCTTCAATAGGTTGCAGAAAATATTTTTTCCAAATGTGTTCCAACAAATTTATAACCATGGATGAGATTTCCTCTGTGACATTGTAGATTGTTGTTTACTTAGAATAACCTCATTGCATTAAACTTATCCTTTTCTCAAGTTATTCCAACATATTTCTAATGTATGAATTCGACTGAGTTCATGTTATGAGTTATTGAGTTCATGCTATGAGTTATTTTTCTTATTAAAGAATTGCATTTTCTGTCTTCAAGTGCCATACATAGTTTAGAATAGGTTTTGCTCTATTTTAGTGTGACCAACACTTATTTTTACCAACACTTAGTTCTTTTTCGTTTAGAATAGAAACAAAAGACCAAAAACATTTGAAAAACATTCAACACAACGTACTGAGAAACAAATACCTAGGCACATATAGTGCACTTCACTTCAACAGTTTACTAGCCCTGGTTGACAATTTATGACATCAATTTAGGAACACTAAGTTGAGAAGACACCTAGGGAAGGAATTGACATCAATATATGATTGGAGAATATTTTGAGTAAGAATAGTTTTCCGAACATGCATCGAAGTTGAAGAGGTAACTCAGATAAAGGTAAGTCCAAAGGCGATGGTTCATCGGATCTTTTCAAATCACAAAACCCAATGCATATGCTCGATATGGGCTAGTCTATTTCTCCTTCTAGAGTTGGATAAAAGCCAAGAGATCGATCTAGGCACAGAAAGAACAACGGATATGTAGGCAAGCATCCCTATGGTGGTAGAGAGCTAGCTCACTCAGCAATAGATTCATTATTACTTCATTTCTGTTATCTCCTAATTCCAACCAATAAATGACGATGGATCTGTAGATGGGCTAGCGATGGATTTATGAGAAATTGGTTAGCAGACGATTTGTGATGTGTTTCTTGGCGAGCTAGGTATCAATGAGAGGTGTTGATTCGTTACGTTGCTGTGATAGGTACCTGGCTGTGATTTCATGGTGCTTATTCTTTCTCTTCGATCGATAGTCGATTGTGAGTGTTACTACATCCCTACTTCCTCGTGTTGAGGTAGGTGGTATTATTGAGTAGTGGTAGGTGGGGCATGATCCTTGCTTAGTTAATAGTAGTGCCGGGTGGATTAATACCTGGTTGCACTGTAGGTAATGTATGGTGGATAATTGTTGCTAAATCCTTCCTTCTCTTTCTAGTCTCGACGAGTGGTTTGGATGCACAGACTAGTGTCTAACCAGATAAAGGCCAAGATCGATGAAAGCAGCCTAAGTAGTAATTGATGCAGGGTGTAAGCAGCAATTCCATTACCGATGAAAGGGGTAGTAAATAAACACGTTAGTTGGCTATTTGTATTTCATTTCCGACCCACTAATGGGTGCCTGTATGGGTGTTTACCCATGGCTTGTGTTTCTGTTGGTTTCTGTGCTTATAGTATGGTTATGTGCTAAATTTTTCCTCTACTATGGGGGGTTACCCTCCTCTAAAAGAAAGAGATCCACTGTAGTGCTTTTACACCATTACTCTTGGAGTCGATTCTGCTTGTAGGTACCATCTAGTGGAAAAATGTATATAAATCATTCTTTCTGGCCTCAACGAGGGGTCTGGAGTGCTACTTCTATAGGTAAATCACTGAATTCTCCATCTAGTTTGAGCTGCGCGACCATTCCATATCTCAATCGAGGTATAGTAGATCGTACTAAGTAAGTTCGAAGACACTGCAGCAACACTTCCACCACAGTTGGAGTAGGACGGCTGGAAATTTGGGGTAGAGGTGCTCTGGTCTTGGTAACATAGGTTGCGTGATGCACTGGTGAGTTAAATCTTAAGCATGATAGCCTTATAGTTGCCCGATCCTACTCTTCAAATCTCAGATCGCTACAAGGTTGCTATCATCCATCCCAGTTTTATTTCGAATTCGTTCCTCGATTGATAAAGTGGTTTAAGTCCCATATTGAGATCCATAGCCATAGTCCGTTTCAAATCCTATTCCATAGCCATAATAAGTCACCGCAGAGAGCACTAGAGCTGGCCCATCTAAGCACATCTAAGAAAAGAATGCTACTAGTTCTTCGTAGCCTTGTTCCCGAGCTTTTCACGTGCATAGGTCAAATGCCATGACAGGGTGCTGTCCTGTAGGGGGGAATTGGCACACAAGTAGTATGGTTATTTTCCCCTTCGACCTTATGAAAATAATATATATATGGACTACCTTTATGGAAGGAAGACAGAACTGCACCTCCATTCATAGAATTACCCGCTCTTTGGGCTTGCTTATGTTATCTTATATAGGTCTTCCCCTTCCTCGGTGTGCCTTACGTTCCCATTCACCTTTGAAAAAGTAGACTTTCTCTATTTTATTTATAGAATCCTAAATAAAAATAAAGGATGCGTAAGCAGGTTCGACCAACGGGAGAGGATTTACTATGGAGTTTTGTTTTCTATTTACAATGTCTCTAGTTATAATGTGTCATTACTGAAAAGCGGAGTTAGCGAGATTACTGTTAAGACAGATATATAGTTCTATTCCACCACTACTATAGCCCACTTATTTAAGGAGGTGTGGGCTAGGCCAAGGAAAAAGAGTACAGTCCCCCTTTCACTGTACAATATAGGCATTCGTAGATTCAAAGACTTGGTAAATACTTTCAAGGTAGGGGATATTTTCTCTTATGGTTGTGACTAATCGAGATCACATTTCTCTTGGGAGAAATAGGATAATAAAACCGAACATCTAAGAGGGTGCAAGAGTTATCGAAGTGTTATCGAAGCTAAGATATCGAGGCTAAAAACCCACACCTCCCTCCAAGGGCCCTACGTACTTGGTTACTGAATAGCACCCCAGTACTAAGGGCAGCTTGGCTAATGAGTTTATTTTTGGATTTAGTGGGATTGGCTTCACGGACCTAAATTATTCCATTGGTTTTGGAAGGTCCACATGGGTAATTATATATTGGAAAGGGTAGAAAAGAGGCCCTAATTCCTGCTATTAGGTTGGGGCATTTTGTGGCAGTTACAAAGGGGGGAAGGTGAGGAGATAATGACACCAATTATTACTATTGGGTTGGGGTAGTGGTGGAGTAACTATCTAGGGGAAATGTTATGGGAAAGGGTTATTACGAAATGCTATAAGGGTAGGTCAGTCATAAAGCAGCTATCCAGGGGAAATTCCAGGAGATAGAATCCTAATTACTGCTATGATGATGAGGCGACTCTCAAGCAGTTATGGAGGGATAATCATGGGGATTTGAAGGGGGAGGAACTAGTCGAATCCCAATATGTATTCGTTCACTCGTGAATATCTACTCATTGGTAGGTAAGGCTTCGCTAAGGATGGATGCCTATTCACTGTCCAAAATAGCTAGAATAACTAAAGCACTATGCCGTAAGGATACATATGGTGTGCCTACTTTGAATTGGACAGGCAGACTTCAATATTCTGGCCTCCTTCCTAATTAGGGGTAGTATCAGTCTTCATGCTGTTACCTCACATGAATTAGTGTAACTTAGTCGTAACCATAGACTTAAGTAGGATTCATGCATGCCTACTTAAGGATGTTGTTGGATGAGTCTATTAACCTCTGAGCTAGTATGAGGCCCCTTAGCTATGGGCTAAACCTTGGGTTGAATGGTATGAAGCGGAATTCTTCGATAGACCTTGGAAAAGTGCTCTTCTTAGACTTGTTTAATTGGATTGGACTTATTATCCTACTAGGCTTGATCCTATTGTATGCTTATAATTGTATTGAATAATAATTGGAAAAGATGGATCGCCATGTTGACCTGGACCTGGGCTTTGCCACCACGAATTCTCAGATGGGAACCTTCCTACCAATAGGGACTTTACTAATCAGGTAGGGTCAATGGCTTACCCATCTGGATTCTACCGATTACTTTCTTAATCATATTCTCTCACCAAGGGCTCTATCAATCCAGATTCTCCCTTGGAGCCTAAATCAAGGCCATTAGATCGGGTCGGCTAGTGGGACAAACTGTGATATCCTAACCCCTCCATACAGCAGTGGCTACAATGGTTTTTTCCCTATCTCTGTGTCAGCTGTGGGGATTATATGTATACTTTTACAGTATCCAAGCAATGGCATCAAAATCTGGAACGACACTACTGGAATGACGCCACCACCAACAGCTGGAATAGCGCTATAAATACCAACCAATAGTTTGAAGAGCATGAAAAGTATCACCGAAAACACCGTCAGCATTCACTAGCATTAACATAACCAGCATTGTAATAATCACTATTTCGATCACCACCAAAACCACCAGAGATAGGGGCACCACCACCGACTGGAACAACATTGATGTAATTCTCAGCAGAATTAACAGCTGGAGAAGCTGGAGATGATGCTATGGCTCGCTCTGCTGTTACAGATTCATCAGACACAGACAACTCGAATTTCGTAGATTCAAATGTTGCAGGTACCATATCTATATTAGAACTTGATTTTGGTGGCTCAAAGTCGATTTGGATGCCATTGATTTATTTGGAGACCAATGATTCAAAATTCAAGCATGCGTGTCGTTCCAAGTAGTGGAATGAAGATAGGATAAAGAATTTTGCAATGGTTCCCCACCTCTTGGAATCACTATGTTGGAAAAAATACTAAGAGGGGGGGGTGAATCAGTATTTAGTGCAGACAATAAAACTTTTTACTTTTTCCTTCAAAAACCCATATGCTAATTTCCTGAAGCCAACTCACGTATATACGTGGATATCCTTTACAGAACTCGTGTATGTCCAGAGATCTAATTATGCATTTAATTCTTAACTTAGATAATTGCATTATTCATTCATCAGATGTTTTAGAAAACAGTAAACTGGTGCAGAAAGAACAAAATAATCATCACACATAAGCAACACACATGAACACTAGGATTTTAGGTGGAAACTCAATTCGGGAGAAAACCACCACTACCATTGTCTCAGTCTTCAATATTTATTATAAAGAAAACTTCTTACAACCATGTACTGGCACAGACTCATACCAGCACGCAGGCACCCACCTGCAGAAGGCTACAACCTTCTCTCATTTACCAGCCTCTCCTGGAAGGGAGCTATGACCCCCTGCTCTCATTTACCAGCCTCTTCTGGAAGGGAGCTACAACCCCCTGATTGAAGGCTTCGACCCTCAGCACCATTGCAGACCACGTTTCATAAATTTTCAAACTGGATCAAACAACTTCAACAAAATCCTTCACTTATCAACAAACATCCTTTTCCCATTACATAAAACAGAACAGTGAAACCACTGTAACCAGAATATCAGAGATAGCCCAGAATTTAGAATAGAAATGCAGAAACTCAATCAGCTTTGAGCAACCATCATTTCATATACCATACGGGCTTTTCTTTAAACATATCCATGTATACAAGTGTTTTTAATGTAGAGAACCTGCGTATACATCTGTGCACTTTTCAGAAAAACCCTAACAGTCCATACGCGCCTTTGTTTAAACAGATCTGTGTATACACGCGCTTTCCATGAAACGAACCTGCGTATAGATCTATAAAAGATAAACTTTGTAGAACAGACCAGATCTATGAACTTACCTAGATTTCTTAAATTTCTTCAATAGATTTGCGCCAGGTCTTCATTACTTCTTTTCAGATCATCCTAGAGATTCATCATTTTCAGATCTAGAGGATTTGAATATTCATCACAGTCATAGGTGCATCATAGATTCAGATCTATCGATTAAGAACAGAGTTCAACCATACAGATAAACTTCAAAGTGAAGTATTCATTAATGCCCAGACACTTTAACTCCCCTAGCACACTGATCTTCTTCTCCTTATATAGATTATCCCTTTTTTAACACCATGAGCCAAAACCACATCACTTCCGATGGTATTCCTAGACGGGATCAAATAGACAATCCAACACTCAATACAATGGGTCAATACCATGGTAAAGTCCCCTGGTTTTACAAATTTAGAGTGCAATTAGGCATACGCGACTTGGCACGTACTTTTTCACGTGCATACGCTACTTCTCCTAAACAAACCCACGTATGCTCTGTGATACACATTTTACATCATTGTTCTGTCCCTTACTGATATTTCTTTCTCTGGTACTTCTGAGGTGCTTGTAGAACATCAGATTTACTTCATTAATAAACTCATCAAGCATTAAAGACAACTTCATCAAGTAAGTTGTCATCATCTTCATCAAGTGGGTTTCCATCAAGGACAACACATTGCATCATATTGCCAACAATCTCCCCCTTTGGACTTGATGGCAACCAACCATGATGGTGTTTGATCACCAAAACAGATAGATACATTGATTATAACCATTATACAAACACAATGATGCTCTCCCCCTATTCAAACACCATGTTACTCTCCCCCTTTGACATCAAGGGAAAAGGGCAGATCAAAACTAAAGCAAGGTTTTTCTTCTCTTGTAGAAAGAAGAGCTCTATAGATCTGATGTGCACTGAAGTTACCATGCTCCCCCTGAGTTCATGCGGAATTTTCAAAAAAAAAATTCAATGAAGTACATGAATCTATGACCTTTCCTATCACCAAGGACTCATACTTACATCAGAGATCCAACCAAGTGGATTTACATATGTGACTCAAGTACCCAAGCAAGTGGGTTTACACATTTTGAATCAATTACCCAATAAAGTGGGTTTACAAATTTGAACAAGTCCTTACATGACTGAATATTACAATTTTTACGTCATTACAAATATGAACTTTTATAACCAATACCAAAACAAATACCTCAAGAAAGAGATCATATTTCAGAATCATCATAATGCCAACAATGCATTACGCTCAACAAGACTAATGCTCCCCCTTAGCTTGTGCATCCTGAACACTTTCAATAGCAAATCATCAAGGAAAGTTTACCCAATATCAGAGAATAAATAGAAATATAAGAACTGGAACACCACCAGAGACACCAAACATCATCAGAGATACCAAACATCACCATAATTTGTGCTGAAGAATGCTGACCCAAACAAAATTTGTCAGCTACCAACCATACGCGGTTTTCTGTGTATGAACTCGCGTATATACACGACTGTCTTTCAAGAAACCCGCGTATCCAATTTAATCTTCTGAATTTTAATCAGATCTGATCCTCTACATGGCAAAGACTACTCCCAGCTTCTGTCTAAGATATTCGAACGCTTCCCTGAGCAGAGGTTTGGTAAATATATCATCAACTTGTTCTTTGGAGGGAACATACTCCAACTTCACCTTTTGCTCAAGCACTTGTTCACGTAAGAAGTGATACTTGATGGGAATGTGCTTGGTCTTGGAATGCATAACATGATTCTTTGAGATACTGATGACGCTTGTATTATCACACATAATGGAGATAGGAGGTGAACATTTAATTTGAAAGTCTTGTAAAGTTTTCATCATCCAAAGAAGTTGAGTGCAACATGATGCAGCAGCTACATATTCTGCTTCTGCTGTAGATAAAGAAATAGAGTTTTGCTTCTTGCTGAACCAAGATACCAACCAGGGCCCCATATAGAATGCACCACCACTAGTGCTTTTCCGATCATCAACATTTCCAGCCCAATCTGCATCAGTGTAAGCATGAAGAGTAAGATCAACATTCTTTGGATACCATAGTCCAAAGTCTTGAGTTCCTTGCAGATATTTGAATATTCTTTTGACAACCTGAAGGTGAGACTCTTTTGGATTAGCTTGGAATCGTCCAACAATCCCAACTGCATGCATAATGTCCGGTCTAGTCCCAGTGAGATAAAGTAGACTTCCTATCATAGATCTGTATTCTGGTTGATTCACCGTGGGAGAATCATAATGAGAACTAAGATTACATCCGGTTATCATTGGTGTACTCACAGGTTTGCACTCTTCCATGCCATACTTATTCAGAATTTGCTTAAGGTATTTTTCTTGTGATAAGAATATACCATCTATAGTTTGATGCACTTGCAAGCTAAGAAAGAATGTTAGTTCCCCAAGTAAAGACATTTCAAATTCTTGCTGCATGACAGAAGCAAATTTCTGACTCATAGATTCTTCATTACTTCCAAAAATGATATCATCAACATATACAACCACAATCAATACTTTATCATTCTCAATTTCTGTGTATAAGTTACTATCAGCAGACCCCTTTGAAAATCCTTGTTGATGAAGATATTGTTCAAGAGGATAATACCATGCCCTTGGAGCTTGTTTGAGACCATATAGAGCCTTTTTAAGTCTACAAACAAGATTTTCATCATTTCCCAAAATAAATCCTTCTGGTTGTTCTATATAAACTTCTTCTTCTAGATCACCATTGAGAAATGCAGATTTAAGATCCATTTGATAAACTTTGATTTTTTGAAAACTTGAAAAGGCAAGAAACATTCTTATTTCTTCAAGTCTAGCTACAGGAGCAAAAGTTTCTTCAAAGTCTATACCTTCTTGTTGAGTGTACCCCTTGCAAACAAGTCTAGCTTTGTTTCTTACAACATCCCCATTCTCATTTAACTTGTTTTTGAATATCCATTTAGTTCCAATGGCATTTTTGTTATGAGGTCTTGGTACTAATTCCCAAGTGTGATTCTTTTCAATTTTATCAAGCTCTTCATTCATGGCTTGAACCCAGCATTCATCTTTGATAGCTTGATTGACATTGTGTGGTTCAGTAGTGGATAGAAATGCCATATAGGTAGAAGAACCTACAAGAGTCCTTCTTGTTTGTACGCCTGATCCCTTATCTCCCAAAATTTGAGATTCTGGATGATTATTTTGAACAAATCTGGATGGAGCTTTTTCAGATAAATCATCTTCAGGTGGTTCACTGTCTATATCATTGCTATTTGATGTAGAAGGATATAAGTCACCATCGTCTTCATTTTTTGTTTGTTTTTCTTCTTTTGGGGCTGCAGGAGACTCGTCAATAACAACATCAATACATTCAACAATATTCTGAAGTCTTTTATTATGACATTTATATGCTCTACTCGTAGAGGAGTAACTAAGAAGTATTCCTTCATCTACTCTAGGTTCAAACTTACCAATTTTTTCATCATTATTTTTGATAAATCATTTACTTCCAAAAACTCTAAAATGCTTCATAGAGGGAGAATTACCATACCAGAGTTCATATGGAGTTTTGTCACTATTTACCTGAACATGTGCCTTGTTGAGAATGTTTACTGCTGTATGTGCTGCTTCTCCCCAGAATGTGTCAGGTGTTCCAGAATCATCGAGCATAGCTCTAGCCATTTTTTGAGCTATTCTATTCATTCTTTCTGCTACGCCATTTTTTTGTGGAGTGCTAGCTACAGAGAACTGTCTTTTTATGCCATGTTGTTCACAAAATTCAAGAAATTCATTTGATGTATATTCTCCTCCTCGATCAGATCTAAGACACTTGATTTTTAGATCTAATTCATTTTCAACCAGTGCTTTGAAGATCTGAAATTTCTCAAATGCTTCATCTTTTTGTTTAAGCAGCCCAATCCAACACATTCTAGAGAAATCATCAATGAATAAGATATAGTATTCTTCACCACGTGGTGAATTTTTCCTCATAGGTCCACATATGTCAATATGAATGAGTTCAAGAGGCTTACTTGATGATCCTTCCTTGGCATTAAATTGCACTCTGGTTTGCTTACCGAATTGACAAGATTTGCATATCATACTTTCAGGTAGAGTAATATTGGGAAGACCAAAAACAGCATTAAGTCTTCTTGATTTGTTGATTTGAGAGAAGCTTAGATGCCCCAACCTTCTATTCCATAGCCAATTTTCTGAAGATTGGCTCAAGTAACATTGTTCTTTGTAGTTATTCAATACATACAGGTTGCTTAGAGTTCTTTTCCCTTTTATAATTGTTCTGCTTGTATCAAGATCACGAACCACACATTCTTTTGAACTAAAGACAAATTCAGTTCCTTGATCACACATTTGACTTACACTTAGTAGGTTATGCCGTAAGCCATCCACATACATGACATCATTAGCCTTCACCTTTTCCTTTAGAAACACGCACCCTTTTCCTTTAATTACAGCAGGATTATCATTTCCAAATGTAACTTTCTTTTCCTTTTCTAGAGCACTATATGCAAGAAGTTTGTGTTTGTCACCTGTCATGTGTATTGAGCATCCACTATCAATGTACCATTGATTTTCTTCACCTTCTGTGAATAATGCTATGCCACAATTTTCAACCTGTAATTCCTTCTTTTTCCATACTTTGGATCTTGAAGGAGAATGCTCTTTTGGCTGAACTTTGCTCCTGCATTCAGATTCTTCATGCCTAAAGTTATTGCAATAAGCACATTCAACTTCATTTAGAAGAGGAGAAAAGTTGTTATAGGTATGCTTCTCAAATTCACTCCTTTTCTTTCTTGCTTCTCTAGTCATGATAGTTTTATATGCAACACATTGAACAGCTTTATGACCAAAATTGTGACATGAGAAACATTGTCCATTGAAGAAGAAATTTATGCGATCATGAAATCTTCTACTTGGATTTACCTATTGATTGGTGTTTCTTTGAGAGATATTCCTATTAGTATTATTTGAATTGAGATGATCATGCTTTGCCTGCAATGATTCTTTATTCCTTTGCTGAGTGGCAAAATTTTGTAAACCAGCTGTAACTGCTTTTAGATAATTTGGTGCTGAAGCTTGAGAGGATTCTCTGGTATATCCAAGACCTATTTTTATAAGAGGAAAAATTTGTACCGTGATAATCTCATCTAAGGTTTCAGATCCTTTAGCAAATATAAGATTTAGAGTTTTTACTTTCTTAGAATCTTTTCTTAGACTTACCACTTCACATTCTAATTTCTCAATGTGTTTCTTTGCTTCTTCAACCTGCTTTTCCAGAGTTTCTATGGTTATTTTCCTTTCTTCTAAGAGTATTTTACTTTCTTTTAAGCATATTTTGAGTTGATTGTTTTCTTCAAGAAATTTATTGTCCTCTAGAGCATCTACAAAAATATCATTTTCTTCTCTAGATTCAAATGCCATGAGAAGTCTAAGATCTTGTTCACATTCTTCTTCACTATCAGATAGCCCATCACTGTCTTCATGAATATAATAACTTTTTCTAGTGTTAAACCGATTCTTATTCCTTCTTGCTACTTCCTTCCCTTTTGCAGGTGTTTCTTTATGAGGACACTTTGCAGCATAATGACCAATTCTTCCACACTCAAAAAATTTGAAAGGAAGCTTACCTCTGAATTTTCCTGTGCCAAGTTGGAGTTTCTTTACAAAATTCGCCTCATCTTCTTCTGAGATATATCCTGATCCTTCTGGTTCTCGTACTTCTTTCCCTTTTGTAGAAGCTCTAAAGACAACCTATTTGACTTCATATGGTCCTCCTCTTCTCATTTCATATGCGGTTAGTATGCCATGAAGTTGTACCATAGTAAGATTTTGAAGATCCTGTTTTTCTTCAAGAGCAGAAACTTTTGACTCAAATTTTGTTGTTAGTGATCTTAAAATTTTCTCAACCAAAGTAGATTCGGTTATTGTTTCTCCCAAATTTTTCATACGATTTACAACATCATCAACATGTAAAAAGAAACTGGCAATGCTCTCATCACTATGCATCTTCAAATTTTCATATTCAATTCTGAGAGTTAGGAGTTTTGCACTTTTTACCTTTGCATCACCTTCATAACTTAGAATGATTTTGTCCCACATTTCCTTTGCTGTATTTAGCTGAATGACTTTGACAAATTCAGATTTAGTCAAACTTCCTGTTATAGCATTGACCACCTTTGCATTTGATTCATAATTCTTCTTTTCATTCGGATCTGTTGGTATTGTAGCTGGATATTGATATCCTTGTACAACAATGGCCCATACATCTGTTCCTATAGACTGAAGATAGGACCTCATCCTTGTTTTCCAGAAGATTAAATTTCTTCCATTAAAGACCAGAGGCTTGATAGATGTTATTACATCTTGATTGCTCATCTTGCTTGATCTTCCTTCTAGTGGCTAAGCTTTTTCAGAAGGACCTGCTCTGATACCAATTGTTGGGAAAAATACTGAGAGGGGGGGTGAATCAATATTTAGTGCAGACAATAAAACTTTTTACTTTTTCTTTTAAAAACCCATACGCTACTTTCTTGAAGCCAACTCGCGTATATACGCGGATATCCTTTACAGAACTCACGTATGTCCAGAGATCTAATTATGCATTTAATTCTTAACTTAGATCATTGCATTATTCATTCATCAGATGTTTTAGAAAATAGTAAATAGGTGTAGAAAGAAAAAAATAATCATCACACATAAGCAACACACATGAACACCGGGATTTTAGGTGGAAACCCAATTCGGGAGAAAACCACCACTGTCGTCATCTCAGTTTTCAATATTTATTATAAAGAAAACTTCTTACAACCATGTACTGGCGCAGACTCATACCAGCACGTAGGCACCCACCTGCAGAAGGCTACAACGTTCTCTCATTTACCAGCCTCTCCTGGAAGGGAGCTACAACCCCTTGCTCTCGTTTACCAGCCTCTTCTGGAAGGGAGCTACAACCCCCTGACTGAGGGCTTCGACCCTCAGCACCACTGCAAACCACGTTTCATCAATTTTCAGACTGGATCAAACAGCTTCAACACAACCCTTCACTTATCAACAAACATCCTTTTCCCGTTGCATCAAACAGAACAGTGAAACCACTGTAACCAGAATATCAGAGATAGCCCAGACTTCAGAATAGATATGCAGAAACTCAATCAGCTTTGAGCAACCATCAGTTCAGATACCATATGTGCTTTTCTTTAAACAGATCCGCGTATACACGTGCTTTTAATGTAGAGAACCCGCGTATACATCTGTACACTTTTCAGAAAAACCCTAACAGTCCATACGCGCCTTTGTTTAAACAGATTCGCGTATACACGTGCTTTCCATGAAATGAATCTGTGTATAGATCTATAAAAGATAAACTTTGCAGAATAGACCAGATCTATGAAATTACCCAGATTTCTTCAATTTCTTCAATAGATTTGCACCAGGTCTTCATTACTTCTTTTCAGATCATCCTAGAGATTCATCATTTCCAGATCTAGAGGATTTGAATCTTCATCACATTCATAGGTGCATCATAGATTCAGATCTATCGATTAAGAATAGAGTTCATCCATACAGATAAACTTCAGAGTGAAGTATTCATTAATGCCCAGACACTTGCACTCCCCTAGCACACTGATCTTCTTCTCCTTATATAGATTATCCCTTTTTTAATACCATGAGCCAAAACCACATCACTTCCGATGGTATTCCTGGACGGGATCAAATAGACAATCCAATGCTCAATACAATGGGTCAATACCATGGTAAAGTCCCCTAGTTTTACAAATTTAGAGCGCAATTAGGCATACGCGACTTGGCACGTACTTTTCCGCGTGCATATGCTACTTCTCCTAAACAAACCCGCGTATGCTCTGTGATACACACTTTACATCATTGTTCTGTCCCTTACTAATATTTCTTTCTCTGGTACTTTTGAGCTGCTTGTAGAACATCAGATTTGCATCATTAATAAACTCATCAAGCATCAAAGACGACTTCATCAAGTAAGTT